>CM076582.1:542222381-542306075 GCA_034641835.2 Pinus albicaulis | reverse complement strand
CATTAATTTATATGGAACAAAGTACATGTAATTTATCTAACATTCCTCCAATTGTTGAGGAATTTATTTGAGGTTAGAAAATGAGGCCATTATTACCGAAAGGGATTTTACAAATTTATCTTTTATAAAATGAATTATGGGGGGCATATTGAGATGGTTATCTCACTTTTTATTGATTCTTCTAATATTCATAGAATTTTATGAAATAAAATATGAATTTGAAATGTTTGTATAAATTTAATGAGGATCCATGAGTTGATTTGGAGAATACCATCATCACTTATGTCTAGATTGAGACAGGGCATCATCACAATAAAAAACCAAGTACAAATTGTAGTAATCCTAGAATCATGCTTTACATATAAGGTAAAATTGGGGAACTCATGACTTGTACTATAGATAAAAAACATTTACGCTTACCAAAAAATACATGATAAAAATTGACAAACTACATAAGTTTAAGCTTAAGGGTATATAATCCTTCTTGCCTTCCATATAGATAATGAAAATGATTGTTCCAAGTCTCATGTTGCTTCTCATGTTATTTTATAAACCTTGATTGGAAAGAAAAATAGGAGGGCAGAAATGTAAGAAATATAAAACATAATGAAACACAACGTAAGAAATAGAGAACATAATGAAAAAAACACATACATATATCTCTAGACAATCAATACAATTATTTTCCTATGAATCCTTATGGGAGAAAAGAAACCCTAAAAAGTAATGATGCGCTAGACTCCTTTTTCCCTAGGAAATCCTTATGGGAGAAAAACAACACTAAAATGTAAACATGCTCTACTCTCTCTTTTCTAGTATGGAAAATATGTGAGTACATAGAAAGAAGTAATCTCTCTAGAGTTAGCTAAGACTTTTAGCATGTAAGGTTGCTATAAAAACTTAACTCCATACATTTTTCTCTCTAACTTCACACTCCTAGTTGTATTTTCAACTATGGAACAAAATACAATAACACAAAATGGAACTCTTATTCCTCTTAGTGGCCAAGTATTTAACATAGCGTGATAGCCAACTAGGTGTAAGATTTGACTCCGTCAACCATTAACGAGGTTTGTGATTTTAGACCTTTTAGAGTCTTGTTAAAATTCCACATGTAGCTAGCTTTCCATGCATGAGTAATGGGGCTAAAATGTCATTCTCTCGTACCATGACCTGGTCAACATGATAGGTCAACTTACTAAAGGCATAAATTTTGAATGAACTTCATTTGATGTTTTTCTTGCACCATTGGATATGTCTTTAAGTGTAGAATAATGGTCAAGATTTTGGCACAAGGGATAATCGTTTGACCCCCAGAAATGTCATTTAATACCTAAAAATGACTCCAAAAGTTTTTAGACCCCAATTCTCCACCCACCATTAAATTGACCCTACAAGTTGATTCTTTCAGTTTTTTCACTAGATATAAGCATCAAAATATAATATGACAAATAATATAATTATCTAGTCTTATAATATTATAAAATCTTATAATATTTGAAACCTAAGGTCTTTCCCATACCAAAGTATGTTCTTTTAAAACATGTTTTCTTGGTGATATGGGTGATTTAGAAATGATTGGGAGAGCGAAATTCCTTGAATTTAATATGTACAATATGTTTGGTTCATGCCACTAAGCCAAGAATTTTAAATTCAACTGACTTTTAATATAACCAACTAAATCCTGCAAAAAATGAATATAACAATTTATGTTAGGGTTGTGGATTTAGGCATTGAAACAACACACCATGCTATTTCAAATTTAAAAATAATGGTTTGAGTCCTAGGTAGCTCAGAATGCTATTTGTTTTCAAAATAAGGATGCACTCCCATTTGATTCTCATGATTAGGTTGTAATCATGAGGCTCTCGCTCAAGAGTGGACCTTTCCAAAATCTTGTGACGTCTTTTCACAAACAAAACCATCAAACTAAAAACACATCATGCAAGAAACATAGCTCGCTGACATATCATTTTTCTCCTTCAAAGAAAAAAAATTCACATCATGTGAATATCTCCATGTACTCTTACATATTGGTGTACAAAACCATCAACCAAACACAAATTGACAAAACATTTGGCTCAACTATGCCTTGTACATGGTTGCCTTTAACCCTTTACTTTCATAGCACATTTTCATCAAAAATTTGGACCTTATTCCTCTAGTGTGTCTTTCAAAAGCACATACACATTCATTTTGAGAGGAAATTGAAGACAGAAACCAATAGCTAATTCTTCTAACTAACCTTGACTAAAATGAGCTAAATTGTACTTTGATACCAAATTGATTTGAATATGGACAAACTAGTTTTATTGGGATATCTCCCTCATTAGTTAAATAAAAATGTGTTTAGGATCGTCTAAAGTTAGCCAATTGGGGAGGGGTTTGTGTCAAGCTTTAAGTGTATTTTGTGAGAAATTTATGAGTTAATTAGCTTTTAAAAACTCATGTGTACAAATAAAATGCAAAATTTTTATTTAGGAAATTTTTTTCCCTCGATCCAGATTCCGATCATTGGACATGTAAGAGGAAGAAAGATGGAATTCACTTTTCAAATTATAGAAATTGTCTAAACCAAAAAAAAACTAGAGGTTTGGTTTTCAAATACATTCACTTATTTGGAAAATTTCTAGCTACCAAAAGTCCATATGCCAATCTACCTCCCAAGAAATACATTTATTACACCACTGGTTAGTTTTTTGTCTTCCTATATTCTTTATCAACCTATTCTAGTGATTCTTGAAAGGTGGATACTTAAATCCTTCCTAAAAATTTGAGCTCTAAAATGAGAAGACATACAAGGTCATTTTAAGTCATTCTTCTATCCAATTATAAAAACCAAGTGAATATTTCTACATATTGTTTTTTGTCCCATAAACTGTACAATATATGTGGAGTTGCCTCGCCCTAAGCAAGATGTTTAACAAACATGATAATAGAGAAACAATTAGTAACGTCACCAAAATATGTAGCCTCTTCAAGGTATCATATCCTCTCATCAAGGTCAAGAATCTATTCACCAAAAATGTCCTATGGAAATGATGGTTTAAGAAACAAAACTAGATAAAAACCTTCAGTGAGAACAACAAAATCTAAAATCTCTTCATCTTCAATCTGCTCGTAAAGTTAAATTACATGTCTTGATCCATCTATGGTAAAGAAATAAAATAGTTCTATCAATTCCACCTTGCAACTCTAAGAAACATTGAATTAAATTTCATCTCAAGACAGGGCTTTGAGAGGACACTCTCAAAGCCAACCTTCGTTATGGCTTTGAAACACATGGTAAGTATCAAGACTTAGCAACTTTATTTGCCTTCTTTTGCCTAAATGAATGCAAATTTCCTTGCCATTTGGCTTGCGACATTCATAATTCATGCTCATGGAACATGATTGTGTTGCAGTTGTGATAACATTTGTTGTATGTAGAAGCTAATAAAAAATGATCGAAAATGACATTTTTGCTCTGTTGTTTTGAAGATTTAACGAAAATTACACCAAGTAGCTTCCAACCTCATATGAACATCATGTCAAACTCATCTCAGGATATTGTCCAAGTAAGAGCCACTTAAGAAAGCAATCTAGTATACATGACTCCAATTTCAATTAGCAGCAATGACAGTTCTAAGTATGGTGCAAACATTGCTCCAGATCCTCAATGGGGCATGTTTGATGACAATAATTTGGGGAGTGAGAGAGGGAGATGGTAGGAGAAAAAAATCAAGGATTCCATGGGAAATTGAAAGATATATAACTAATAAGGTGGAAGACATTTGTAACCTAAGAGAGAAACCTGTTAGGAAATGGGTGAAGTTGGTATTACACACCCAATTGGAAAACCTCGAGGAGAAAACATTTCTCCCACTTTATTTGTTGGCATAACCTAGTAAGTATTATTCACTAGCATGTATTTTGTAAAGGCCTTGTCCTAGTTCCCATTCAACTCCATTCACTAGGTTGTAGAGGATTACAAGCCTAACGTCATGAAAAGTAAGTTGGGGATGATCACATTGACCTGCTTGATGACGTGTCTATGAAGATTAACTACCTTGAACTATTTTTTTACGTAGGGAAAGAGACACATTCCCATGTCTGAGCATGAAAATGTTATTTGATATTGTCATCTGAATTACATTTGGCATGTGATATTTAATGTTAAATGTTTTTGTTGGATAGTTGAATTATAATTGGCATGGCATGTGAAGTTTTTAAAACTACATGAATGATAGAATGTGAACCTACATTTGCACATGTGGTAAATTGAAATGTTACTTGTAAAAAGACAATCCCCATTGATTTCATTACAGTATATGTTGATTTCTGATTTGATATAATTGCATGTATGATGGTACATTACTTGTAAAGTCATTGGATTAATAGTGTTCATTGATTTCAGTGTAAGCGCAAAAAACTATTGACAATGTAGAACAATTTTTGTGTTATAATAATTAAACCTAAGAATATTGGAGAGCCAAAGAGACTTGATGTATGGTGTTTACTACAAGAGTTCGACCTAAATATTTAAATGGTTTATGGTTTATGATTTTTACTTTCTTTTTAATATAATCGATATGGAAAGATGACAAAACTAATAAGGGTGACAATAAGAATAGAAGAAGAAAATAGTTTAAGATTGATCACAATAAATGCTATTTGTAATTGATTACATTCTACTTGCTATTTGTAATTGATTACATTCTAATTATTCACATTCTATCATTCAATATTATTACATTGTCAGTTTGCATTCAAAAATTTTATTTGATCATTTTCCATTATTAAAGTTATTCTACAATATTTATCATCTCAACAAATTGAGGTAACTAAGAAAATTTAAAATTTAAATGACTTGATAAATCTCAAACATATTTAGCATATTTAAAATGGTTATATTAATATTAGATGTATTTACATATTATTGATAAAATTAATCATATGTTTCTCATATTATCGATATTTTTTCCTTGGTTGCACATGACTGAAACCAACTTAGATCCATCTTAACTACGGATCTATCAAGCGCCGAGAGGCCTAAAATCTCTTGAGGTGCAAACCTTTCTTCAAGTTTTGCACTCAAAAAAGAGGTTTGCACCTCTAGATATTTGATCCCTCTTGGCGCTTGATAGATCCATAGTTATGATGGATCTAAGAAAATAACTTTCTAAAAATAAGTAAGGGAAAAGCAACATAGGGAAAAATTAGGAGTAGATTTAGGGCATAGGGAAGAATTAGGGGTAAATTTAGGAACATGTGATAGTTGGGTGAGATAAAATCATATATTTTAATAAAATAATGGGAATTTGTAGGAGAGACAAATAGTGGATATGACATGTATTTTGGTGAATAATCAAATTTATGGAATTAAAAAATTAATTATTTTTGTATGTGAAAACAATATTCACACCTAATCCTCACCTAAAAGACTAAATTAAACACATTATTATTAAGGGGACGAGGAGATTTCTAGGTTTTGAGCTCCCCATTGTTAGATGAGTGTCGTAATGGCATTCCATGTATTTTTGTGAGAACTTATGATATTGTGATATTCTAATTACGAAATAGTGATCTTGAGTACACACTGGATAATGTAGTAGATAGGAACTTTTTGATAAGGGGAGATTAGGGATGTGACCAAATTCCTATCAGTGAATTTTTTTTTCTTCACCTTCCTATAACTCCATTGTAGCTTTGGGGGCCAAAGGTAAGAAGAGTACCTTGGAATTTCTTGGGTGAAAAACCAAGTAGGTCACCAACTTTGGTCTAGTGCATTGGAATTCATTAAAGAATTGGTCATTGAAGCTGCTTCAAGCTAGGAGTGAGCATCGTCACCAACCTACATTGAATATTTTACACTCCCTAGGGTGAATGATACTTTAAATTGATTGACAGTCTAAGACTTTCAAATTTTTCCGAATGCCAAATGATCTTACAAAGCTAGTATTTATAATATATCCTAGTAGGTCATTCGGTGACAACTTTTACCGGAAACTTGAAACAAAGAGAATCTATCCTTGGCTAGGACATCATGTAAGATGCCTGCCATAAACATTAAAATTGTACTTAAAAGCTGAGATTCAGGCAAGTGGGGACAACCACTTGGTATCTCGTCCCTTGGAGGCTAGGCCATATGGGGACCGAATCTGACCTTACAAAATAAAGTGAAATAATTTGTACCATACAGTCGGAAAACATATACAAGAAAAATTAATATTCAAGAACAATTAATTTCATTCTAGAATATATATATATATATATATATATATCCAATACATATAACATTTTTCATCAATGCATATGTATAGAAAAACTACTTTCAGTTGATACTAGAGCACGTGCTTGTACCCAAACAATTTGTAACATGTGCAAACCACAAATAACATAAGAAGCTCAATTTTTAGTTGAGTACTGGAAGTTCTAAAACATATTTAATCCAAAGATAATAAATTGTTGTACACTTCACTTACGTAATTTGTCACCGTCCTCACCATTCCCCGGCCCCGCACAATGGAGGACCCATAACGTGACCGTGAATGATCACGGCACCGAAAACATCATCATTGCATCCCTCTGAGTATGAGCTTCATTTCCCCTTGAGACATCTCCTTGCAAAATCCACAGTGTACCACTTTTTTGTATCAAGGCGTGGGTAGACGCTTTCCAAAGATTGCTACCACTCAAAACTTCAAGAAAGAGGTCGCGCCACTTGGCGCTCTGTCATAGAGCAGCAATCGCGCCACCCATTTTAGGGACAGTTTTTTATATATGGATGGCGGAAGTTGAGTTCAAACAAACTCACAACCACTGCCTATCTTGAGTTGGGGGGTTTGGCTACGGGAGTTCTATGGAAGGGAAGTAGTTTTGCCACCTTCTATGGAACCTTCCTTGTTGATAGGGCCAATCCCATAATAATAGGGATCCCAACTCCCTCCTTCCCCATCTACAAAAGCTTGCTCAGATCCATGGCAAGCTAGTCTTGAAGTGCTGAAGCTTTGCATCTCCCTATTCCCAAGTGCCTTTGTGCTGTAAAGAATCCTTCTTTCCCTTAAGGCCCATTCAGCAAGGGAGACCATCATACGAGACTCGGAGAGGTTTCTCTTTTCCCCCCGGCGCTCACAGACGCATTTACTGGAGACTCCGGTACAAGGCACATGAGGAATTGTGTCATTTAACTTGGTTGTAACTTCTATTCGTTTATCACTTTAATAGATGACTATGATTATGGTTCCACTCTTTTTGCAATCATGTTAATGCGAGTAATATCTTTTCTGACCGATATTTAGTTACGTATGCTGGTTCCTATGCATGTATCTGTTCGTCTCTTCTGTGTGCAGGTGTTCGTCCACCGAGATCGTGGAAGGATTGTGATCCTCGGTGGACCGAAGGGGACGGGGACATCTTTTTCAGATCGTAGCGCCTGGAACTGGTAGGTTCATCCCAAATCTTTTCGTCCCAGAATTAGAGCCCCACAACAGCATCGTTTGCTCGTCGCTGTGGACCCCCCCCCCCTGCTGGGCTAGTAGGGATCGCCTCTGTCCGCAGAGGGGATTTACCTTCTCAACAAATTGGCGACTCCACTGGGGATCGTCCGGTTTTCCTTGTCTCGTTTATGATTGGTTCGCTTTGATTGTTTCTCCTTGCTTGATGAACCTTCTGGGTTGGGTTCTTTCATTATTTTAGCCTTGTGGTTTGCTTAGCTTGTGTTGGTCTTTTTCTCAGATTAGCTTGTTTTTTATTTTTCATTGAAGAATTCGACTGGCGCGGGTTTTTACCTGACAGTCGCGCCACTTGGCGCGTGTTGCATTTGTCTGTCTCGCGCCACTCGGCCTCTGGCGCTAGCGCTCCTTCCCCCGCGCGCGCCCGCCCCACCCCCCGTGACTTTTTTTACTTTCTTCAATTTTTATTTCTTTCCGAGCTCGACTCAATACTTTTCTTTTCTGATTCCCCGATTGTTTGAGTGCATTGGAGCCTGGTTTGACTGGAATTCACCGCTATCCTTTGGTTGTTTGCCTCTATCTATCGGTTTCACGATTTGAGCCCCAGGGCATCTAGTGGCATAGTGAATCGAGCCCTCCTTGGGAGCTTTGGTGTCTTGATTGTCCTGTCGACTTGTTGCTTAACCCTCCATGCCCTCTTAGCAGTCTTTGATTGTTTTGTTGCGTCTTTTGAGTGATTGTTCGTTCTTTCATTCAGGATTCGTTTGCCCTTGCTTTGGACCCAGATCACACGGTCCATTGGGGTGTTTTTGAGTCTTTCTTCGATTCGAGAGACTTTGGGTCGATTTAGAGATTTGGTTGCTTGCTTGGTGAGTGAATGTTGTTTGCTTTGCTCTCTTAGTTATCATTTCTCTAATTGTTCCTTTTGTTTTCAGTGCACATTAACCATTAGACATTGAAAATTTTAAAAAAAAAATATAATCTCTTTTGTTTTTTTTTAATTAGTGCAAATTGTCATCTTTTCCGTATCACTAGTGATTAGTGTTTGAATGAAAAATGTGCAATTGCATTAGTTGCATTAGAGACATTCTTGTTTGCATTCCGTTCATTTCGTTTGTATTAAAGCTCTCAACTCTCATTTAACTAGTTTTCATCGAACGAAATGTTGCATCGTGGCATATAGCTTGCATTTAGGAGACACTACATACGATAAGGCCTGGAAATTGAAACTTAATTGAAGATCAACCGTAAAATTCATTCAATTAACCTAAGGCAACATTGGAACTTAACGCAACATATTTAGAAGGTCTAGGCTAGAGACGTGTTCCGGCGTCGTTAAACCTAGTAGCTGTCGTTCGCCTATTGGCTTTAGACAGCACTAGTACGGACTTGCGCTCCCCGTACCGTCGAGTATATAAAGGGAGACCCCTATAGGTTTGCAATCCTTTATCCACAGGAAGCCGAGTCCGCCGCCTTTTACCCGTGATACACCGAACACAGCATTCGGGGAGACTACCTGCACGTACGGAAAGTCCTTGGTCGATTTCTGTTTCATTTTGAAACCAAGGTGTATATTGCAGTTCACGGCTATCTGGTACACCCTTTGTGCCTAGTTTTTCCCTGAGCAGTCATTTGGTCTTTTCTGACTCCCTAAACTTGAAAAGACCGTCAAGCGCTTGTCCTTTCACGCTTGTGTCAACTCTGAAAGAGATAGAGTCACCTTTTTATCGTTTCTCGACTCTTAAAACATGAAACGGTAGGATTTGTTTATTTTCCAATGTGGTAAAATCAATCTCCCACGATTACACACCCGTTTAGATATTGCTTGTGACTGTTTGATCGTGTGTCTTAACTCGTTTTCAGCCTGTGTGTGGTTTTGAGTTTGATGGCAACTTTTTCAGAGTTCACCAACCAAGGAATCCCCTCAGAAGGGAATCCTGGTCATTTTCCTCCTTTTGGAAATGTTCGTGCTCCTTACATGGCGACGTTGTCCCTTCCTGGGTTAACTGTTGGGTTGCCTGTTTGGTTGTTCTCAACCTCTGTTGTCCCGAATGTCTCCGTTACTGGTCAATCAGTTCCTCCACCCGAACCACATCATGTTGATTCTAAGGTGGACCTCTCCCCTTCTTCGCCTGTTTCTGAGTCCTCCTCCTCCTCTTCACCTGGTGAAAGTCTGGATTCGAGTAACCAGGTGGCTAAGAAGAAGAAGAAGAAGACAAAGAAGAAGAAGTCTGATAAGCGAGATATTAAAAGTGCTGCTATTGCTCCTGAAACGTCTCCTCTTGATAACCCTTCCAACCCTCCTCGGAAAGTCAAATTCCCCTGCATGTTGTGCATGGGAGACCATCTTCTTCGAGACTGCCCTGGCATTCCGAAGGTACTCGAAGCATGGTCCAACGGTCGCCCACCGTTGTCTTTGGCTTCCGGGAGTCAGGTTGGGGGCACTGGTGAGGCTCCTAAGAAGCAGGGTAAGATCACCAATCCCTGTAAGTTGTGTGAAGGGCACCATGCTATTCACCTTTGTCCTTATATGGATGAAGCCAAGCGAGTCTTGGACAACCTGATTGTTTCTACACCACGCCTCCCGGCTGGTTATAAACAGCTTTCTTTGAGTCTTCCACCGGCTGATGCCGCGATTGGTCAAGAGTCATCCTTGGTCGATCCCACTCCCCCAGAAATTCAAATTCATGAATCCGTCCTTGACCAACCATTGGTCGTCGGATCGGTTGAACTGGCCCCGTCCGCGGTGCACCAGGTCTTTTCTGTCGAGAATGGATCTCACACTCCTCATGTCCTTCTGGTTTCTTCAGATTCTTCGGACTTGGAGAAAGATTCTCCTGTCCCTGTGCTTCAAGAAGCTCCTCCTCCGCCTCCCGTGATGGAGGCTACGGAGGGTATTCCTCCCGCCTTCGAGATGGAGGTCATGGAGGAGGCTTCTGCTTCCGTGACATCAAGGGAAGACCTTCGCATTTCGATGGTAGCCCCTCCGAGTAGTTTGGTCGCTTCCTTTGACTGGAATCGATTTGCAGGATTTCGCCTTCCGTCTTACGTGCCTTTCGAGATCACAGTACAGGCTCTTGGTCTGGTTGTACCCAGCACCATTATAGACGAAGGTGCCTCTGTTAGTATTCTGTCATCAACTACCTGGCAAGCTTTCGGTTCGCCGCCGCTTGCGCTCGTTACGCAGAATCTGTTGACTTTCAATAGAAGAACGAGTCAACAGTTAGGGATCCTTCCAAGGTTACCTGTTACTTTGGGAAGTAAAACCGTCCATATGGACGTGATGTGGTCGTTCTGTGCCCTCGATTTTAATCCTGCCTGAAGCGCACACATGGCGTTATGGGGAGCGCTGTTTCCTCCCCTCATTAAGTGGTCTCGTTTTCCACATGAAAGACGGATCGTGACCATTGATCAACTTTCGTTCTTTGGTCCTAATATGGCATCTGGTCCGCCATCACCCCCTCCGGATTTCTATCCACCCGCTGTATCTGCTCCGCCGCAGGTCAACTATGTGGCTACTTACCCCGTGCTTGTGCTCAGTGATGATGCCGTCGTGCATCAGGTGCTGGGGGCATTGGGTCCTGACTTCCAGGATGTTTTCCTCCTATCCGTGGGACTCACAATGACTGCTCATTAAGGACAAGCTTCGTCGGAGCATGGTTCTTTTCCTGTGTCAAGCTCCTTAAAAAATGAAACAAGGTCGTCGGAGCATGGTTCTTTTCCTGTGTCAAGCTCCTTAAAAAATGAAACAAGGTCGTCGGAGCATGGTTCTTTTCCTGTGTCAAGCTCCTTAAAAAATGAAACAAGGTCATCGGAGCAGAGTTCCTTGTCTTGTGTCAAGCTCCTTAAAAAATGAAACAAGGTTGTCGGAGCAGAGTTCCTTGTCTTGTGTCAAGCTCCTTAAAAAATGAAACAAGGTTGTCAGAGCAGAGTTCCTTGTCTTGTGTCAAGCTCCTTAAAAAATGAAACAAGGTTTGTCGGAGCACAGTTCCTGGTCTTGTGTCAAGCTCCCTAAACCATGAAACAAGGTGTTTGAGGATAGTTCTTTTAATGTGTCAACCTCGTTAAAATAATGAAACACGTTTCCGTTCAATTCGAGTCTTTGTTTAGATCTCGTAAAATCCCAGTCGAGTCTTTCTCTTGATCTCGTAATTTGAACCTTCACTCCATCTGCCTTTCATATGGAATGAAGCTTGGGGGGCATGTACCTCGAATTGAGTCACCATGCTGGGGGCAGGCTTACTTTTTCAAGCATAGTTTGTTTCCGTTTCAAGCTTGTGTAAAAATGAAACCGGTTTCAAGCATAGTTTATCTTTGTTTCAAGCTTGTGTAAAAATGAAAACAATTCAAGCAGAGTTTCCTGATTTCAAGCTTGTGTAAAAATGAAACCTTTCCCTTTACCTCTTGTGACTGCCATTTTATCAGCCTGTTTCTGCCAGATGAGCCTTGGTTTTCTCATTCCATCGTCACTATCTGCTTGGCCGATCATATGCCTTCACTTGGTTGTTTTACCTTTTCCTGAGGAACCTCTGCGATGAGTGGTCTTGTTAGCCAGCCTCTTAACTTTTACTTGTTCTGAGCAGTTCCACCATTACCGGAACCAGTCGCTACCCTTTATACCACTCGTTCCTCCAGGAGGAGTCACCTTTCAGCTCTTTTTCTGACTCTCTAAACATGAAAAGATTGCCGAGGCCCTTGTCGTTTCGATCTCGTAAAAATGGACACGAATCGACATTCACCCAGTATAAGTTTAACCCTTTTTCGGGCTGGGATGGATCGATTACGAAAAAGGAATACCCTAGCCTATCGCGACTAGGAGGTTTTCCCTGATATTGTTTTCTACCTTTTCGGATCTGGGGAACTATTTACGAAAAGGGACCTGTGGAGTTTTCTTTTCCGCTGTCTTTTCAAACTCTCTAAACATGAAAAGACGCCGAGTTCTTCCTTTGTCAGACTCGTTAAACCCTGATGACATTGGATTCCGTCGAAACGACGTTCTCCGAGTTTCTCCTTCCTAGGACTCGTTAAATGCACTAGGATGGATTCGCCCGAAGGGCGGACTTATATCACAAGCATATGCTATCCCCTTCAAGCTTGTTATCAAAAATAATTGGGGTACTCGCCAGAAATGGTGGGGGAAAAATGGAACCATCGTCGTTATCGTCGGCAGTATGTCGCTCTTGAACATGGCACTTGTCTGCATTCGTGTCGGGTTGGGGACATCTCATCTCGTTGTTTCACTTTGCTTCCATGGGTTTGGGTAATCTCTTCTGACCTCTCATCTGTTCACTGCCTCGTCGCCATGACCTTTGATCTGTTGATGTCAAATACTGCCAAGTCCATTGCCGTGCCGTTTATATGTTCAAGAGAAGTTGGCCTCTGCGAATATCAACCTTCCTCTGTTGCTCATATGATCCTAATTCACAACAAAACATTATGTTCCTCTGTCTCGTGTCGATGATGTGGGAATCATTATGGCCCACCTTCGATCAAGATCACTTCCTGTCGACTTCAACTCATTATCCGGGAAGTTGGTCTAGAGACTCCTGATGGTACGTTGGGGCCTGCATGCCTTAATGGCAGGTTCGTCGCATTCGACGAGAGGTTTTCATTATTGACCTCCGATCGGATGATTCTGCGGGTGTTCGACGTCAGCTCATTTATTCACACGCCGTGGATTGTACCCGTAGTACCTTGAGGACCATTGTCATTATTGGTGGTTCCTCTCGCGTCTGTTAACGGCTTTCATCATTGGCTGGTAATCAGGCGATGTTCTTGCATGTTTCAAGACCACATATTCGTTGCTAGAAAATCATAATCTTATTTAAGCGAGATGGAGCGCAAGACCCTGGATTGTGTCTGTTGTAATCCAGGCTGCGATTGTGGATTATTGTCATTATGCACATGACTCAATGATTGGATGGCTGCGACCATACCTGAGTCTATTTGTTTGATCTTAGTTGGATGGCTGCGCCCATACCCTGGATCCGGATTATAGCATACTCTGTTCGGATGGCTGCGTCCATACCATATATATACATCGTGTACTTAAGATATCAGTTGTATCTGTCTGTACAGGTTTTCCGACGGCGGGCCTTCAGTCAGACATGTTCTCGTAAAGCATTTCACCCCTCTCTCTCTCGGGCCTCATGCTTTAGGGGGCATCTGTTACACAGTAATTTGTCACCGTCCCTACCATTCCCCGTCCCGCACAATGGAGGACCCACAACGTAACCTGTGAACACTGTCATGCACTGAAAACATCATCATTGCATCCCTCTGAGTATGAGCTTCATTTCCCCTTGAGACATCTCCTTGCAAAATCCATGAAAAACAGCTCTTTTGCATTGGCGCGGGTAGACAGTTCAGTACTCGCGCCACTCAGGGAAATCCTGTAAAGAGGTCGCGCCACTTGGCGCTCTGTCATAGAGCAGCAATCGCGCCACCCATTTTAGGGACTGTTTTTTAAATATGGATGGCGGAAGTTGAGTTCAAACAAACTCACAACCATCGCCTATCTTGAGTTGGGAGGTTTGGCTGCGGGAGTTCTATGGAAGGGAAGTAGTTTTGCCACCTTCTATGGAACCTTCCTTGTTGATAGGGCCAATCCCATAATAATAGGGATCCCAAATCCCTCCTTCCCCATCTATAAAAGCTTGCTCAGATCCATGGCAAGCTAGTCTTGAAGTGCTGAAGCTTTGCATCTCCTATTCCCAAGTGCCTTTGTGCTGAAAAGAATCCTTCCTTTCCCTTAAGGCCCATTCGAGCAAGGAGACCATTGTTACGAGACTCGGGAGAGGTTTCCCTTTCCCCCGGCGAGCTTTGCGAGACGTGGACGACCGGAGACCCGCGCGATGAGTGTCATGTTGCCGTAACTGTCAGAATTTCTCTATTCGTTTATCACTTTAATAGAAGACTATGATTATGGTTCCACTCCTTTTTCTATCATGTTAATGCGAGTAATATCTTTTCTGACCGATGTTTAGTTACGTATGCTGGTTCCTATGCATGTATCTGTTCGTTTCTTCTGCGTGCAGGTGTTCATCCACGGAGATCGGGGAAGGATTGTGATCTGCCAGGGCTGGAGGACGGGGACATCTTCTTCTTCAGATCTAGCGCTCGAACTGCAGGTTTCGTCCTTAAATTCTTTCATCAGAATCAGGTTTCGCTGCTGGCAGCATTGTTTGTTTGTTGCTAGACCCCTGCTGGGCTAGTAGGGATCGCCTCTGTCCGCAGAGGGGATTTACCTTCTCAACAGACACTTCACTCAAAAAAATTCTAATGGAATTCCATCTTCAATAATCCATTCGTGATCGGATTTTGACATTTTCCATTTCTTAATTTTCGATTTTTTCTTTGATTGAACTTCTATCAACTTTATGCGTGCTGCACACACCAAGTGACTATATTGACAACTTATGGAATCAGGTTCATAGTCTTCAAAGTAAACAAAGTCTCCACTTTGATGAGTTTGTCTGACAAAATAACCTTTCAGTATAATAGACCCTCTGTCATACTAAAATCCGTGATCATTATAGTCTTGTAATAATTTCATTTTTCGTTCAGTAAAACGCATCAAATAATACTTCACATTTTCATCGTTTTCAATAGGTGCAATTACAAAAAAACATCTCCTGCACAATAAAATAAAAATTTAACATTTAATTATGCATATTTAAATTTATTTCTAGATCTTTAAATCATTAGAAAGTAATTCAAATGTTACCTTCTCTAACAAGATCAGAAACTCGATCACCATTGGATGATATTGTAGTTTCCTCTGATTGCATTTCTTCAAACATTGCAACAGACATTTTGCCCTTTGTATTTAGCTCTGTATGTTTCCAATCGTTCACATACATTTTGTTTTCACAAACGTCATTGGATTTTGTGTTGTCTATGCAAACATCACAAAAACAATAATATTTTCTTTTATCCAATGCAAACACATTTTTGGACGACTTTGTTTGAATTGAATGCAATTTTCGAGTCCCTTTTATTGTTTCAACATCATTTCCAATTGATCTATCTACGTCTTCGATTCCAATATGCCAGAAAAACCTTTATATGGAAAATTAGAAGAAGAATTTGTAAACATGATATCAAAATACAATCAAAGATAATCATTGCATGATAAATGTACAATGTTTAAAATTAGATTTCCAATATAAATTAAATTGAATGTACCTTCGCACTTCTCTTGATGGGTTTCTCTCATGGCTTAGAGTAGCGATGCACCATTGAACAACTTCTTCAGCGTTCACAAGTCGGCTTGCAGAGTGGTTCATTTGATATCTTCGAAGTGCTCGTTTTATGCATGCTCCTGCACCGTCATGTTCTCCTTTTCCATGGCCAGTCTCAAAGAAATTTCAACAATGTTTAATGCAGGTTTTCTTATGAAGACAACACAACCAAAAGAATGATCGTGCAGATTTGAATTGACCTGCGCATCTGTCTGACCATATCCAATGTTCATTGAATGTTATTCCATGATTTTTCAATGAATCATAAATTTTTCCAAAACAATGTTGTACAAAACATGTATCATGTGTACGATCGTCACTGATATAAAAGTGATATTCTTTAATGATATGTTGATTTTCACTCGTGCTTTCTATATGATCGACATTTTGTTCAGTGTGTCTATATAGAATATGGATGAGCATGGAGACTTGGTCAGAATGATAGTATTCACTCTGAATTTCTTTTTGTGGAACAAATGTGTAGTTTTCTGCAAAATAAATCACTGACAAAATGGTCCCTGGTGGAAAAACTTCACGAGATTTTTTGAATTGCAAGTCTTGCCATCGAGTTCTATGGGAATGCTTGGTGTATTTGTAAATTTCTGCCTCAAACTTTCTCAAAAAGTCTATCAGAAAAATTTCGTCTTCTAGTAATTCAATTCTTTTAACACTATTTGCACCTTGAATCGATGTATCGATATATTCATATCTCTTCCATTTCACTTTCATGTTGGACAATGATTGATTATTTATATCAATACGATATTTGTTTTGAAATTTAGTCAAATTTCCACAATCATCGCATTTTTTACCACCAACACATTTCTTTTTGTAAAATAGTTTATCGCTTTCTCTTTCACATAGAATTTGAGATATGAATTCACGGATAGTGGAAGGAGGAGGTGAATCCTTCCATAATGTTCTACCGAAATCAAGGAATGTGTCATAATATAACTCAAATTCCACATGATAACGGCAACAACAAGTGTCGTGTACGGTGATAGGTTTTACATACCATGGTTTTTCTTGAACAAAAGCACTGAGTGAAACTTGAATTTGACGATTCTCTTCTTTGAACTTGTTGAATAACTCTATCTGAGTGGTTTCCAAGAGATGTTTTTCATGTTCTTCGTACTGATTTCGTGCTATTCTTCTTCGCATTACATGTCTTGCAGTTGGTGAAACACGCGAATTGTTCTTCCAATATTCATATATTATTTTTTTAACATTTTCTCCAAGTCTATCTTTGTATGGTTGCCTACAAATAGCTCTCCAACAAGCGAGTTCATCATTTACATCTATTTGCAGTCAAAATTTTCGATGTTTGTGCAGATTTTTTCGCGAGGTTCCCAGTGCTCGTGCTATAGATGTTATCAAACGATTCTCTTGAGTACTTGGTGAAACCATTGCCATCTGTATTCCTCTACGTACATTTGAAACATCTTTATCTCTAGATCTCTTAATTGACTTTATAACACTACTCATATTTTTTATCACCTCTTCCTTCATTTTTTTATCTTTGGTTGATTTTCTAATACCCAATAGTGTCGTTGCTTCTTTTAATTTCCTTGATTACAGGAGACCTTTCAACATTTGAGCCTGAACTGTCACTCGCTCATTTAAGAAATACTTTTCAAAAATGCGGTTGACACGATATCGTATAACATGGTCAGGTTTTTTATCTCCATATGTGTGAGTGTCAACATTTTCTAACATTTCATTATCAATAGTGATTTCATCTGTACATATTCGAAAAAATAGTACATATTCAATAAATCACTAAATTAATAAATATGTCAATAAATATTAGGAAAATTTTAAATATATCAATAGATCATAATATATACATTTACATACCCGCTTCAATTTCTGCTTGAGGTTGATTTTCTTCTTCAATATTTTGAGGAGTATCTCTATCTGTTTACATTAAACAAAATATTTTTCAAACTAGTTCATCAAATAAAAATTAAGCTTCACATTTTACATTAGGAAATTTTTAAATATATCAATAGATCATAATATTTACATTTACATACCTGCTTCAATTTCTGCTTGAGGTTGATTTTCTTCTTCAATATTTTGAGGAATATCTCTGTCTGTTTACATTAAAAAAAATATTTTTCAAACTAGTTCATCAAATAAAAATTAAGCTTCACATTTTACATTGGGAAAATTTTAAAAATATATCAATAGATCATAATATTTACATTTACATACCTGCTTCAATATCTGCTTGAGTTTGATTTTCTTCTTCAATATTTTGAAGAATATCTCTGTCTGTTTACATTAAACAAAATATTTTTCAAACTAGTTCATTAAATAAAAATTAAGCTTCACATTTTACATTAGGAAAATTTTAAATATATATCAATAGATCATAATATTTACATTTAAATACTTGCTTCAATTTCTGCTTGAGGTTGATTTTCCTCTTCAATATTTGAGAGGGCTTCTAACTTTCTTTTGCGAGATTGTTTAGTCTCTTCTCTACTTGCCTCAGGGTCTCTTTTTCGATCATATTTTCTCGCACAAGTTCTTCGATTTCCCATGATAATAGGGTATGAAGTTCAAAAAATTTCCTTCAAAAAATTGGACAATAACTCAATTACAAAAAATATTACAAAAGATTTAATTTAAAAAAATTCAGTGTAAATTTTTTGCAAAAAATGCATATTCCAATCCAAAACACTTTAAAAAATTCGAGAGAAAAATGTCTTATAAAAATGAAACGAAGCTCAAAAGATTTACTTCAACTCAAAACACGTACATACCTCCAAGAAATGTCTTTTGAATGTACGTCCAAGAAATTTTTTACAATTTTTGCCAAAATCACGCCGCTTCTAAGAAATGTCCTCCAAAAAAATTCTTTAAACTCAAAATTGTAAAATCAACCAAGAAATGCTCTTAAATCCAAACTTTGAAGAAAAGTTTTTGAACCCAAACCAAGATCTTTGTAAAATGAGAAGAAGTGTGCGAAATGTGCGAAAATTGTGAATCATTTCGCGCCAATTTATATTGACGCAAAATGTGTTTTAGTAGGGGGCTCCGCAAAACTCTCTAGCCGACGGAGAGTTACACAATAGTTCGGCCGAAATTTTGATCAAAAGTTCGGCTGAACTATTAAGACGTTAGATTTAGCGGGTCTTAATCGGAAAACATAGTTCGGCCGAACTTTATTAAAAGTTTGGCCGAACTAACGCGTCATCAATTACGCAAAAACCAGGTTCAGAATACGGTTCTGCAACTTTGGACTGATTAAACTCCATGAAAGGTTGTTAATTAACTGTCGAAAACAAGACAAGTATTTTCAGAATTGAATCTACTTTCAGAAAATATAACTTTTATGGAATTTCATAAACGTTTAATAATTTTAATTAAATAAAATGGGTGCAAACAATTTCTGAGGGTCATTGTGATTCAGTGAAATCAAAATTTTGTATCTCCCAAAATAAATTGTAAAAAAAATTGAAAAAATTATGGGGCATTACATTGGTCCATTGTCTCTAATGGGTAGCTTTTAGATTTTTAGTTTATAACTTATATGTTAAGAAATTTCTTGCGACGCGAAACATATCCAAAATACGCAGTTTTTCGTATTGGACCAGTTCAAAAAATTCTAGTAATTATGATATGCATCCATTGGCTTTGTAAATATGAAGAAAACAAAGTAGACTCTGTCTAGATTTTTGTAACACATTTTGTTTTTTCAAAAACACAAATTTTCAATGAATACAACATTGCATCATAACATGACTTCTTATGAATCCTTTGATTGTTAAGAAAAACACACTCAAAGAAACGCTAAGTTGACATATCAAATCTGCATAAATTTTTTTCAAAAAATAAGTAATAGAAAGTAAACAAAATTTCTCACAACTTTTATTTTTATCGCAAAATGAAATTCTACACAATTTTTTTTTTATAGTTTGCAGAAAGTTGAAGAACTGAAAAAAATGAAAATTTTTTCTCAAAAAAGGGCAAAAAGTGTAACCCAGCTTCACATTTTCACCCATATATTAATTTCTTTGTATCTAATAAAAAAACACAATGGGTCAAGTGGTCATCTTTGGCTGAATGGTGTTATAACACTTCCTTCCATACTATAACAGAAATGAACCCATTTATGCACTTTATGGATATCATCCATCATCCATCACATCATCTGTAAGGGAAAATTATAAGGCTAAAGCAGTGGAATATCACATCGAGAATTAACAACAAGTTCTCTAGCTCTTAAAGGATAACCTCACTCTGACGCAAAATCGAATGAAACAACATGTTGATCAACATCATAGTGAAAGAAGTTTTGATGTAGGAGATTGGGTATTTTTATGGCTACAACCATATAAAAAATGTCCCTCAAGCAAGCTAAGAAGGATAATAAATTATCACCCATGTACTATGGTCCTTACAAGGTGTTGTAAAATATTGGTAATATGGCATACAAATTGGAGTTGCCTACATCTTCTTGAGTACACCTAGTTTTCCATGTTTCATGATTAAAGAAGGTTATCAGTGAGAATATCACAATTCAAACAATATTTCTAGAGCTTGAAGAAGAAGGAAAAATCATATTGTAGCCTGAAGCAGTAATGGAAACAAGAAATTGACAACTACGAAATCGATCAATTTTATAGTATGTCATTAAGTGGAAGAACTTACCTGCTGAAGATTCCACACGGGAGGGTGATAATTTTATACAGAAGAATCCAAAACTACTCAAGCATTGAGAACAACACTTTTTTGAAGGAGAGGGGCATGTTAGGTCCCTATAATACTAGTGTAGCCCCTTTATTATTATTGTTAGTGTAGCCCCCTATTGTTATTGTTGTGCCCATGTATCCCCCATATTATTATTTTTATGCCCCATAGAAGGCCAATATTTTTATTGTTGTGTCCTTATATTATTATTGTTATGTAGGCTCTAATTATATTAGGACCCCTTAAACTCCTATATATAACAAGGAGGTATATTAATTTGTATCATTCAAGAATTTTTTATTTATGTGATGTAAAGGAGGTTTCCCCCTTGAAGAGGCTAATTTTTAAGTCATTAATCTATCTTTTTAGTGATCTAGTTACATAACAAAGTGACTCTCAACCATCCACATTGACCTTGTGTGTACAAGTACACACTTTTAAATCTCCTCATATAGGTGTATGAGGTAGAGTTCTTGTTTGTTGAAAATTTTCAAAGGTATATAATTTTGTATTTCACACATTAAACAAGGAATTGGTCTCCTCCAATACTTTATTTATTATTTATCTATTTATTTAGATGAAAACCATCAACAATTGATGTAAGAATAGTTTAAAAAAAAAAGTATATATATGTACATTACAAGTAAAACACATGAAGTCAAATCTAAGCTTCATGAAAATTTGAACGAAGTAAATTACACTTTGCATATAAATCACCACTTACCTCATGTATTTTACAAGATGATAATTTTTTTTTTTGACATTGTTGTCAGTTTTTTTGAAGAGATAGAGGTAGAATATACTGGAACAAAAAAAATGAATATTCATTATTTATTCCAAATTAGTAGAAAAATTAAACTAGAAAATGTTTCACCAATATACAAATATATACACCAAAATAATAGCCTTAATCAAGGTATGCCAATCATGAGTTTTTACCCCACTTAATTCACCCTGATTTGTTAGGATATTATATATGTTTGAATAAAATCGAGCAGGAAATTTAATTTTTTTAATGACCTCTTTTACATTGTAGTGCCTCCTCCCACATTTACCCAATTTCACTATCTTGATAGGGTAAACATGAGACAAACAGTTCCTATGACATTGGTTGACCTCCAAGCCTTAGTTATGAAAGTGGGGATGACAACTTACAACTCACAAAAATTCCTCAAGGCTTACAGGAAACTCAGGGGCCAAATAACCTCCTAAGGTGACCAAACCCTGAGTTGGGGTTGCTTTTACCTGACTTCAAAGCCCAACCACACACAAAAACTTGCAAGGGTGTGATTATAGGGCTTCAGTCGCACACATGAGACTGCTTCCTTGCAATTATAACCCAAAATTCCCAATTTAGAAGGTCTGGTCCCAAGATATGAGCCACAATTCTAGGCCAGCCTCTAGAACACTACCTAGAACTATCTGAGACTTCTCAAAATTATAATATAAATAATGAAAAGGATAAATATACAAAATTGAACAAGATCTAGACCTATATATTCCTTATCCATAACAGAAATTTTGTCAAATAGATGGTAAACATGTAAGCTACAGGTCATGAATGCATATATGATCATAAGAGCCTTAAGATTGATTCGAGAATCACCAAGAAGGCTCTATGCCCTCTACACATAGCTGAAAAAACACTTTTTAGTGCATACATTAATCGATCAATCAATAACTAAATGATTCATGATAAGAGGTATAGATGGTACACATCATATAACAAGTATATAACCAGAAAATAACCAACATAGAGACCATGGAAACTTAGCCATAATATTACCAATATCACACTACAATTCTCATAGATCACAATAGGAAATTTCTCATATTAAAAGTGAAATACCAACCAAATCAGGGAATTCTGTGTAGTACCCAACCATAGATTTGGCTGAACCAAATCTCTCTTTAAACCAATCATCCCCATGCCATATTCCAAGCATGAATGTGTGATCTCACGAAACAAAATGAAAACAAAACCATCCAGGGCTTCCAGAGCCAAACCATCTCAACCCTCATCAACACTAATTCCACCTCCATGGTCAGACATCACTAACACCAATCAGATCGGTCTCTACCCAAGTTTTCTAGGGCTCCATGAACTAGTAACTCAACCCACAACCTTCTAGGGCTCTAGAGAGTTTTTCCAACGTGGCTCGATGGAATAGTAACTCAACCCACAAAGGGATCCATATAATTTGTCCCAACCTAGGATCCAGAACTAGTAGCTCAACCCAAGCTATTCCAGGGCTTCCAAAGCATTTTTTCTAACCCATATCCATAAGGAATTATGAGTACCAATAAAAAAACAATCAATTGGAAAAAACCACAACATGATGGCTATCCAGGAAATGGAAAGGCAAGGCTAAAACCACTGTCAATCTAGGAAAATATCCATTCTAGTGACAACACATAACAATAAAATCACATGCATATACCATGCATCCAAAAATCAACAAGAAAATCACACATGCAACCTGTTACCTGAAAGAAATCCAATTGTAGATGCTAGTCCACCTGTTACCTTGCACTTTCATACTTTCCCTTGAATTATTTCTTCAAATCCAATGTATGCCAAAGTTCTCAAAAGCTATAAAAAAATATATGAACTGATTCTAAAAATCCTTTTACCATTGATGCCTCCATTTTCTTAATTTTTCTTCATTTTTCCTCTAATTTCCCTCTCATGCAAATTTGTGTCTCTTCACCTTCCTTTTCTCATATTTTCTTTATTTTCATAATTAAATGCCAATTATTGCCTCTTTTCCTTTCCCAATTTTCTTAGCCATAAATAAACTGAAAGTGACACCCACTAGGATGTTTTTCTCACCATTCAACTTGGAATACATGTCCCAAGAACTTGGTCTTATATATATATATATATATATATATATATATATATATACATGGAAAATCAACCAGGGGTTGTTACAAACCCCTCCCCCTTGGGTAAACACTGTCCTTGGTGTTCAATGACAACTATGACCAAAAAACCACTGAAAACAAAATATACTACCCATGGAGCTTTATAACACAAATCGTTGCACTATTTACAATGATCACTGCTGAAAAAATGAAAGTCATATCATTTACTAGAGCATTATAACATAAATCATTACGATATTTACAATAACAACCACATATACTTATGCGTATTTTCTTCAACCAACAAATAATCATACTGTCTATGGAGCTTTATAATCATAACTTGATACAATATTCACAATAATACACACACATATGCACATTTTATCTAATCAGCAAATAAAAGGATACAACTGCATCAGTAAACAAGGGTGTTACTGGCCATTTTGTCACATCTTCTCAAAAGGAATGTAAAATGGATCAATCAACATCCTTGAACACTTTTTCATTATCCATTTGAAAATCCCTAAGAATTTCCTCTCAAAAAAGTCTGAGTTGCTGGGTCAATCAGCTAAAAAACAATTTTTTTGCCCCAATGCACCTTATATGCCTGTACACCTACAATAGCTGCAAGTTGAATACATAAGAACCAACATTGACAAGGGAATGTTTCTCTAATTTGCAGGTGGGATGGTTCTAGAATTTCGGTAAAATTAAAAAATATTTTCAAATATTCTCCTTATAGAAGCTTCTAAGGTGGTTTAAACCATTTCCATTGATAGATATGTTGAATTCATACTCTAGAGGTCTGATCTCTTATCATTTGAGCTTATCCTCCTTCATATTTTGATATCAAACCTAGATTGGTAAATCCTAAACTACCACTTTTTCCCTATAATTTTACTACCTCCCATAGAGTTTGGGTTGGAATTTGGAGATTACTAGTTCCCTCATGCTACTGTTTTGAGCTTAAAGAGTCATCATCCATTTATGCATTTGGGTTTATTATGAAGGTTTTCTTTGTGGAAAGGAAGGAAAATACAATTGGGGAGACATCTACAAAGTCAACTTCTATATATGGTTGTAACTCTCTCCTTTATTTATTAATACAAAAAGCACTATGTTTTCCTATATTCGTGTCATTTTGATGTTTATGTATTTCAATGCCATTTTGACTCATTGATGAGAGACATTGTATTATGTTATGTGGATATTTTAATTATCTTGCTTGTTTTAGTCATTGTTGCAAGTTCCATTTATAGCGTTTGGAGCTATAGTTTGAGCTTACAAGTGAAGAGAAGAGGAGGACATACTATAGATTCCAGGTAGGTCTCTTTTATGTATTCTAATATATCTAAGGAAGACATAGGTATTTTTTCCATATGTTATTCTTGATCAGACCACTAGATCTAAGGAGTTAATTTTTTTTTTCCGTAAAAGTGAATTTTCCGTATAACAAATTGGCGAATTCACTAGGGATTGATATTTCCCTTAGTGGTTTCTTTGGACTTAGCATTTTTTACCTTTCAAAGCAACCTTAATTGACTTATTGAGACAATATTTGACCTTAAGAGAACACATTTTTGAGCTTTATAGGGTCTTTTGTGTCGTGTTTTGACCAAATTAGCCCCAACACACTCTCTGTTATGAGACAAATTGACCCAGTGCATTCTATCCTCGCTGGAAGTGTAATGATTCGCACTGGTGCCCACTCTGTACATGCGATGGTCCCGTAGAATGAAAAAAAATGTGTTTCTTTTCCTTGCTCTTCATTCTGCTTTAGTCTTGGAGGTTTTCTTAAGTCTTTGAATTTCTCTGTGTCTCTATAAAGCCATCATAGTGTTTACATTTAATTTTATTAGCCTTTTAAGAGAGTTTCTCTGATTTTTTCTCTCTTCTTATGAATTGGGTTTTTTGTAAACATTTGGATTTACTGTTGATTGGATTGAAGAAAATTTTATATTTCACTCTCATTATGTGTGATTTATTTTATCAATGATCTAGCTGCATCTTAATTTTCATCAAATTTGAAAATTAAGAGAAAATAAAAGAAGAAATTCATTATTTGCATTACATGTAGGGTTTTGAATTTAAAGAAAATAAAAGAAGAATTTCATTATTTGCAGTTGCAATGAAATAAATGTTTGGGAAGCTTTGTTTGTTGCATTATTGATAGTTGCATTATGATTTCTCTCTTCCCTCTTGTAGATATATATTCATTGAAAATATAAGGGTTATTATTATCATACTAGTTTCATCATAGGGAATTTAGGTGAACTCATATCATGAGCATTGAAACTGAAACATAATTGAAAATAACCTTCTAAAATTTACTCAATCAATAGAAGGAGCATTTGGAACATTAATGACGAACATAGAGGTCTAGGCTAGAGACGTGTTTTGACATATTTAAACGTAGGAGCTATCATTACTTGTCTGTGTTAAATTCTCGGGGTAGTCTATATTCCACGTACGTAATTATATCAAATCTTTCTCCACGTACCCTTGGGTATATTAGATGGCTATCCATGTATGAAAAGTATATCATAATACTTCCTATTATACAAGACGCATTAGATAACACTACCATGGAATGTTCTTCCACGTACATCTGAGTATATTTTGGAAGTCCCCTATAGGTTTCTATCCCACCATAGGTAACCAAGTCAACCGCCTTGTCCATTGTGAAACACCGAACACAACATTTTGGGAGATTTATTGAATGTACATGAAACAATATTCTATAGTTCACAGTGACTTTGTAATTCTTTTCTTCCAAGTTACCACTTTGTTTTATTTTTTGTTTTTAAGATCTAAAATATATTAATCCATCGTGGAAGAACACCCTCAACAACCCCATCATTTTCTTAGAATGAAAATATTTTCTACTCTACCTCCAAAGGCAACCCCTGGTCATCGAAAGAATAAAAAGATGAAAACTACCAAAACTGGTACTTTGGAAGCTTCCCCTTCTAGAACTACATCTAAAATAAACTACCTAGAATTATCACTTCACATAATTATTGAACCCCAAATTACATCTTTATCAACTGGTGAGTCTAACATAGTTAGAACTGAAGCCCTTAAAACTTCATTACCTAAGGTAATCGAACCTAAATTTATTGATTTAGATACATTACAACCTGAGGTCATAAAACCTGAGGAACCTTAGTTAACTGAGCCTATTAATTTAGGGAACTATTCTGCTCTTCCTCTACCTTTGACTCAACCACAATCTATATATTTCGGTCCTAAAGGAGAACAACTTCCACCTGGTCATTTTAGTGTTGACGAAATTACTAAAGAAGAGTCTTCACCTTCCTCTCTTGTCCATTTAAGGGTCATCCTTTCCTTATTCCTCACACTCTAATATAAGCTCCTTTTCCTAAAACACCTTATTTCAACTCACCTTTGAGTTTCCCTAAGAAGTTTAACCATGACTAAGTCAATGATGGTTTCTCAACCTGTATCTGCTATCATGAGTGAGTCAACCAATGTTGTAGCTACCTCAATTTTTGTGACTTCACTAGAAACCCACATTGTATGGTGGTCCGTTAGTACCACTTGGCTACCTGTAATTATCTAGAACCTATTCTGGTGCGTCGAATGGTCCATGGAATTATCCATTTCCATCTTCATCTGGAACTTTATCTGGTACTTATTTGACGAACACCTCGTAACCTATTCAACCTATTTCACCCCAACCTTATTATGAGAAACAATATGGTTCATTTATTAGTGCATTAGGATATTTTCAATAGTTTTCTCCATCCTATACTAGGTACTCTCCTCTTGGGGGAGAAGTTACCTCCATATTCTCCTTATCCCTCAGAAAGGGGGGAGTTACCTCCATATTATCCTTATTCTATTCAAGTCCTCCATTTCCAGGAATGGATTCTAATCCTTGGAATCCTACATTGCCTGTTCAAATTGGTTTGGTTTTGAATCAACTTCCCACTTCTGAACCTACCTCAGTCACACCCCAAGTTCCTACTTTCCAACCCATTCAATCTATGCATCAACCTTCCCAAATTTTATCTTAAGTAAGTAAACCTATCCGGGTTTCACCTCAAACACAACATATTCCACCAGTTTCTCGGATCTCTCAAATCCCACCTACCCAACCTCTTAAGAGTGCATTGAAAACCCCACCAGTTGGTTACTCTATCCCTAAGATGTAAGGAAATAAACCTATATATGGTATGGCCCAAGTACCAACTAGTCAACCCAATATAGGGATGACACAAAATCCCTCTGGAAAGTCATTCCAAAGTATCCCACAAATTAATATTGGTCAAATACTATTTTGCAAATTCCTTATCAAGGCCAACAAATTTAAACATGGCCATTTCATCCTTTTCAAGGTTATCTGGGAATTGGACAACTTGACTATGTTTATCCTGGTTATCAAAATCATCCTTATCCTGGAATGTATATACATGTTTCTCACCCCATTTTATCACACCCAGGATATCCTCCACCAGACTTTAATAGGAAGTTTCCATTTGTAACAGACCCAAGCTAAAATTTCATGTAATAAAAGTTAATGAAGGAAAAAATAAGACCATGGTTAAGGGACAATTTTTCCAAGCTGAACATTGGGAAATATATCATAGTGGGCATCACTTAATATTTTTATGGCTAAGGGGAAATTTTCAAAGGAAATGGCTAATGCTTTGAAAAGGAAAAAAGTATTTTTGGCACATTTATTTATGAAAATAAAAGAAATTAGGAGAAATTGAAGGTGAAAGGTCATATTTTACATGTGAGGAGGAAAATGAAGGAAAATAATGTAAAATTAGGAAAATAGGGGCCTAATTAATAAAAATGATTCTGAGGACCAGTTGCTACATTTTTTTTATTCAAATTTTAGTCAGTTTAGTTTTGGGAGCTCTCTCTCCATGCTTTCCCTCTCACACTCTTGGACACTTAGAGTTTCCTTGGAGCATTCTAGCATTGGATCAAGAAAATAAAAGTAAAGAAAAAAAAGGCAAAGGAAAGCAAAGACCAAGAAAGGAAATGTTGGAACAAGCAACCTTCGATAGGAATACTTGCAGGTAATATATTTTCTGTATGATTTCCTAGTTGGTTTTGACATGCATGGCATGTGCATGTTGGTATTTGCTTATTTTGTTTTTGGTGTGTTGTACTATACAACACCCCCCATTTATTTTAATAATAAATAGGGACCCTTTAAAAAATAAATAGAAATTTATGATCATGATTTTATTTTAGCTTAAGTCTTAAAACTTTAGGAATAAATGTTTTTCCCTTTTTGCTTTAATTTCAAAAGCGCTCACTGTAAATCGCATAACTTACAAGATAATTAAGTTAAAACATATATAAATATTGCGAATTAAAATATTCACTTAAACCTTTTCATAATTATATAAAATCCTCGTTTAAAATGCTTAAAAAATACCTTTAAAGAGAAATCGCATCACACCTTTTTAAAGAACACACTTATAACAATTCTGAAGAGTTGCGATAAGTCAGACCCAGAGAAATAATAAAAGAAAAATTATGAATATCCAAAGGTCCGATAAAGCGCAACAACATGAGTCTTCAGCGCATTTCGCATTTTGCGATGAGAAACCAAATGGAAAGTTTTATTATCGCAATAAGTTGCGATGTGCGATTTACGCAGATCGCATTTTGCAAAATTCATAGGTGGAAAAAAACATAACTATTGGTAACTGTTAAAAGTTGTGATGTGCAATATAAACACTTATTATTCAAGTGCGCAGAATGATTCTTATCAAATCAATCCATTATAAGATCTAACGTCTTATATCATTAGATTAGACATATTACGTAAGGTGTGTAGGAGATTTGATAGAAAGAGTTATGGGTTATTAACGAAATTTAATGGGTGCAAGGTTCAAAATATTTATATCTACTTGAAGCATGTTTTGAATAATAGAGCGCCGAATTTTGATTATGATGTTTTAAATTTATCCTTTTCTCTATTCATCTTAGATCCGAGTTTACTCTTTTCACTTGAATTCAGGAAACCACCTAACGAAGTGAGAATAGCTAGAATGATAAAGAAAGGCAAGGTGATTGACCAAACGTCTATTGTAGAAGACACAGACATGGGTCCATTTTTCTTAGACACAACTTGCAACAAGGATTGTGACAGTTCTTCATGGGAAGCAATGTACCACCTTTTCGAGGAATAACAGCCAAGAGAAATAGTTAAAAGAGTAACAACATATGCGATAGTTTCCTTAGACCCGCCCTACTTTGACGTTGCATGTTCGTTCTTCATAGAATAGAAATGAGGCCGAAGATTTTACCCTACAGAAATATGGTAAAGTGGGTCATTGACCACCTTAACATAGCAGATAGATCATTCAAGAATTATACGCTGGAGAATATCAGTTCATTCATTGTAGAGGATTTACGGATAATTTACCACTTTCCCATGCCATAGAAGAATTATGATAAATATTTTGTCCAAAGCCTTACAAAGAAGAATACAAACCTCATGAAAGTGATAAAGGGATGGAAAGACGATCATGGCAAGCTAAAGAAGGATAAACTTGGTATGTAATCAATAACACAGTTACCCTCCCCTTATTGTTATGCAGCTGGAATGCTATGTATGTTATTTGATAAACTAGATACCACTAGGTTTTCCATAGACTGGGTTCCTTTAATTGACACAATCATCAATTCCTTCATTATGAATTGGGCAAGCATTCTGTTTGATATTCTAGCTAGAACTATCATGGATTATAGAAGAAAAAGAAGTGTTTCCATTAGAACAATACCCCCCTTCTACATGAGTGCTTACATTATGTATGCAATTTGATTTTGTTCAAGCTTTCCTATCATGGGATGGAAATGACAAGCCAGTTCCCCACTCCAATTCATATTTACCATAGAGCCCTTTGGGAACCTGATTTTCATTTACATTTCTATAAAATTTGCAATGGAGTTATGTTACCCATCCATCAGATTATGTTGAATGAAAAATCCCCTAGGATTTCTAAGGAAGCTAGCACAAACATTTTACTAGTTGATAGATGGTTTGCCGGAGAAAATTTCACTTCTATTAGAGTTTTTGGGAGTTATTCTTCCCCCCATGTTTTTTCTTATTATGTTCTCGATAAGCTCATAGCTAGGGAAATTTCCTGCCAACTTCCAGTAAGTGGCGTGCCCAAACAACTCAAAGATTCCACGAAGGCCATTTGGCCTACTTTCACTTTACAATGTGGCACCTTTTTCCTTTTCGACATTGGTCATGCATTCAAAGAGATTTAAAATGTCATTTCATTAAATCTGGCTCTAATGCCAAAGAGGCCATATGATCCTAATAATGTGATTAAGAATTTCATCACTGAGCTTAAACTTAAACCTTTATTGAATGAGAAAGATATGTTTGATGATTTCTTTGAAGGTGTAGATAAGTTCACAAATGTATGGAAAAAATCATCCAGTCAGCTTAGTAAAATAGACTTTGAGGATTTTCAAGTATATAGAAATAAGAGGCTAGAAACAATCCCTTTAGACTTTTTATTTATTGAAGATGTCAACAGGCCAAATCCCAGTAGTAGTCCAGATAATGAGGCTAAGGATATGTCAGAAGTTGAATCTTAAGAAAAATCCAATCACGAATAAGGGCAATCACAACATAATTCTCAAAATTCAGACCACTTTGACAATGAATCTAAGAGCAGGAATGAGAGTCTTGAGAAAATAACTGAGAAAATAATTGAGAAAGAGATTAAAGGGATTGAGATGCAAACTGAAGGAGAAATTAATGGTGCTGAATCATCTTCTCAAGAAGTTCAACATATCAAGAATACACCCGAGCAAACAGAGAAGCCTCAATCAAAAGATTTGAAGAAATAATGGGAGAAGTTATCTAAGGCACTAGAAACACCACCACCACCAAAGCCTAATGTTGATGAATAAGTTTCCAAACTCTAGAGCATTCTCAGAATTTAGTGGAAACTGCAATGCCACTACAACAGGTACCAGAAGTTCATGATCAAGAGATCATCCTGGCATACCCTATGGAACATATTGTTTTAAATATTGAAGAGATATCCTCACTTTATGTCTTCTACAGTCCTAGTCATAAGGTTGTAGTTAAGAGAAGAAAGAGAATAAGAATTGATGAATCAATTTCAAATCTTATGGATGAATCTATAGATTTTCTATGGAAAGGCTCTTTGGCTAATCGTACATAACATTTGACTAAGTTATCACAGTTCATAGGAGCATATGCTACTGCTACCATTGACAAAGCTACAGAGGTACAACTTATACTCAAGAAAAAAGAGGAAAAAGTTCAAGATTTGGAGAAATTGTTAGAACAAGAAAAGTTTAATTCCAGTAAGCAGATTGAAATGAATATGTCTCAATTTATATAATATTTTGAAAGAACAAAATTGCAGCACCAGGTGCAGATTACAAAGAAAGAAACACAAATTGAAGCAGTAATGGAAAAATTTAAAAGTCAACCTTAAACAGAGAAATTCATAAAAGAAGGAATGGAGATGAATGAAAAGATAAAGAAGCAACAAGAAACCCTTTTTCAGCAAATTTCAATCACCAATTCTTATTGTGATACAAGAAAGATTTTGATCCAACGAGTGGCTAACAGCAGACTTGAATGTGAAAAAGTTGAAAAGAAGATTACTAAGTTCATTTAGTAGCAAGGGTCTGATGTAGGAAAGAAAGTTGACCTCCCTAAGATAGATAAATTTCATAAAGAGATTTTATTTAAGGATTGGGAAATGTAGCTGAGACAAGTAGAGAAGGCAACGACAAAGGCATCAAAGATTACAAATGAAATCACTGAATCTATTATTGAATAGATTTTAAGAGCTGAAATTATTAAAGAATCCATAGCTGAAGTGCTCCCCAAGCTCAAACCATTAGAAGCACAGTGGAAGGAAAGTACAGAGACATATGTGGAAAATATTAAAAATATAAATACGTTTGATAAAGAAAATTATTGGAATTTTCTGATCAAACCTTATCATCAGTGCCTAACTCTACAGTCATTAACCGTTTCTACAAAGAAATCGCTGCTAGAAATTTTGAATGCAGTTTTTAAAGGCTAGGTTAGATCTGGGATTACACAGCCAGCTTAGCTAAAGCCAATGGTGGATATTTTTCACCTTAGAGATCAAATGCGCAAAGAGGATCAACCCACATAATCATGTTGTTATTTTATTTCCTAGATTGTCGCATAAGTTTACTCCTTACAAGGATGGTTGTTTGAAACCTCCTCCATTTTTTATGTAATAATATATTTTAAACATATTATAGTTTAGTATTTAAACCCTTCTCATGCATTTAGAGAAGGGTCTAGAAATTTGTCAAAAACATTTGCAAAGAATGCCCTTTTGTAAGTTTCTGAATGCCTTGATGAATTACAGGAACAAAATATGTTATCTTTTGACATTGAAGTTGTTTAATTGAAGTGTCACTATTTTACTCATTAAATTGCTTGAAAGTGAAGAGGAAAAAAAAACTAATGTCAGTTTGAATGAGTAGAACCCCGTATATATGGTACTTCTACATGTTATATTAAGTTTTGCTTCTCAAAATTGATAGTCATATTTTTATCTATATTATATAGTAGAGTTGTTATCATAAGTGAATGTTAAATTAACTTCTATACTGATATTTGTTTATGATTTTTTATCTCATATATAATAAAACATATAAATGTGATATACATTTCACAATCCTTTTAATTAAACTATTTTTTCAAAAGAATTATTTTTACATAATGTTCATCTCTTTCAACTTTTAAATAATATTCATTACTAATAGTTGAAATATATATTTTTAGATTGCATGAAGGAATTAACACTCCCGAGTATGTAGTAGAATAGATATTTTAGTTAAATGCATATGATAGATTAAATCATTTTCTCATTTTCATGTTATAAACAAAACACACCCTCATCATCCTTATTGGGAAACTGGTTCCTTTATCCCCAGTTGGAGCCACTACACCAAACGAAAAATGACTTTCTCTAAGGTTTAGACTGGGTGGTTTTCTCTCATGTTGTTGCAACAGAATTCCAAGGCTTCAACATTTTGGCACTAGAAGGAGGGCCAATTGTGAATGTCAATAAGGTCTGATCAATATAAAAGCCAATCTAAGAGTCTCTCTCCCTCTAGACCCCCTTCAACTTCTAGTGCATTAGATAGATCTAAATCTTTAAGATCTGATGTTGAACATCCCTCTCCTAAGTATACTAGTGAAACTCAACCCATAATATCTCTAGATATTCACCAAAATCCTCCCGAAGTTCAGTGTTTGATAGAAAAGTTAGAGAGAGTATCCATTTCTGCTGAAAATCCTAAAACTTCTCAAACATATGAGATTACTGTTTCATATTCTTTACAACCTATACAAATATTAACTCGATTAGAAACTCAAAAGAGAGGAATCACTCCTTTTTAATTTCCTATAGATACTTCTCGAAGGAAAACAAAGAATATTGAATCAGAGTCAATCCCCAGCGAGGTCTTATCTAATAATCCACCCCATTCACCTCCATTACCTCCACCCACTTCTACAACTTCTTTTCCAACAATCAATGTTACTTTAACCAGTTCCAATACCCAAACTACTACTCCTTCAACTAGTTCTAGCACTCATCCTGCCTCTTCTTCAACTCAAACTCAATCCATCACCTCCACCCAAGGTCCAATGGTAGGCCAAGTACCTCCACCAAATGTAAAACCATGGAACAATCTAGGTGCTGTAAAAACACCTTCTCCTCTTCATCCTCTTCCAAAATACCCTAAAATATGGTTACCTAAATGTAATCATGATGATGGTATTCCAGTTTAAGAACACATCCATAATTATATGTTAGCCATCAATTTAAAAGAGGTAACTAAATAAGACTTTTTTGTCAAACTATTTCCATATACTCTCACAAGATCTGCAGGATCCTGGTATTTCTCATTACCTGCCCACTCTATAACTAGCTGTAATATGTTTGAAGAACAATTTTTAGCTAAGTTTGGAGATGACACAACCACTCCATCACTCATCAATGATATATCAAATCTAAAGGCTAAAAAATGAGAGAAAATAAAATAATTTAATTCCAGACTTAATAAGTTACTCAATAAAATCCCTGCTACATCAGTCCCTAGTGAAGAAGTTCAAATTGAGTGGTATATTTCTTCTCTCCCATCTAACATAACCATTTTTGTTAATAGAGAAAAGCTACCTACATTGGAAGAAAATATGAAGGAATCTTTATTTGTAGAGAAACACACAATTTCTCTTGAAAAGAAGAATTCCCAAGAAGACATGAAATCTAAGAAAGTATCCTTCAAATATGATTCAAAGAAGAAGCCACCAAAAGACCCCTTTGATGTAGAAGGTCTTCAGAAAGTTTTAAAGACCATGACAAATGAAATGACAGATATCAAAAATAAAGTTACTGAAAGTTCCAGTACAAAGAAGACTTTCATTCCCTTCAAGAAAAATTAGTCTTCTAATTCTGAACTGCCCAACATCATATCTAATGTTGAGCCTGATCAAGGCACAAATGAAGAGAAAAAAGAAGAAGAAGAAACTGAAGTTGAAGAAGAAGTTGAACTAAATGGAATGTGGGATTTTATCCTACCAAATGATTAACACCAAGAAGCTTTACTTGTAAGTACAAGGAGAAATAATACCACTGAAGCAACACAACCAAATCAGAAACGGAAGAACTCAACGCCTGCTAAAGAGAACAAAATAAGTAAAAAGTCTACATCTAAGGCTACAAAAATTAACTTTGCTACTTCATATGTTCCACTTACATCAAAGACAATGGTAGTCTTTGAAACCATTGAATATAATGTAGTTGAAGATATGAAAAATACCAGGGCTAACATTTAAATCCATGAACTTACTAAACTAAAACAACAACAGAAGATTTACTTAGATATTTGAATGCAGTTCCTACTTCATCCTTACCTGCTCCAGTATTAGTTCAAGGTGCTAATCAAATGGGTAAACCTCCTTCTCCTTCAACAAAAATAGATGCTATAGATTTGATTATGATAGGTGATCGATCCATCTCCCATACTCCTCCATTTCTCTTAACCTATGATATCTATAATAAGAAATTCCATAATTGTTTAATAATATCACGCCAAAATAAGTATGTGCTAATTTGAACATAACTCCTCAAATTTCTCCTGTTCATATACTAAACTTGAAAGAAAAAAAGTAGAGGTTGTAGGAGAAATAAATTATGTTTCTATTAGATTGTCATCAAACCTTAAGGTTGCCCAGATAATTGATATATTGGTTGTTGATATCCCTGAATTTTATGGTTTAATATTAAGCATATACTGATCTGAGAAGATTCATGGATATTTCACAATAGACTGGTCACATATGTCGCTGCCCCACAATGGAAATCCAAACCAAATTCAGGGAGACCATGAGAAATTCATGAAACATAAGGTTACTGATTTTGAAGGAATCAATGAGATAGTAGCATTCAATAATAATATTATTGGAAATTACTCGGTAAAATAATTTCTTGGAAATTTTAATGCCCAACCAACACCCTTTTTCGATAATGTGGTTATCTCTCAAATTGAAATTTTTTCCTAGACAGACAGTTCTAAGTGTAAAATTTTTGTAAATAAACCAATATTTAATTCTTTATTTTGGATTCTTTATTTTGATGGCTCTAAATCAGAATATGGTGCAGGAGCTAGCTTTATTTTAATAAGCCCAAAAGAAGAAAAAAATATGCCATCTTGCAGACTTGAATTCAATTGCAGAAACAATATAGCAGAATATGAAGCATTAATTCAAGGTTTGTACAAAGAAATTGACCTTGACGTTAAATAACTGAAAATACCGGGAGATTCAAAGATCATTTCCAAACAATTAAGAAATACTATCCATTTTCATTCTAGACATATTAAACATTATCAATCATTAGTCCAGGAATTGACTTCTCATTTCTTAGCTCTCAATATTTCCTCTATACCCAGAATACAAAATGCTAGTGCAGATTTACTGGCTAATGTATCATCGAAATTAATTCCATATAAAGAATTTAGTCTCAATAGGTTTTCTATTGAATTGATTTTTAGACCATCTGTTCCTGATAACATCACTAATTGGAGAGTCTTAAATCATGATTATGATATCATAGATTTCCTTACATCCGAAGGATCTTATGATAATCAAATTCTAGATGAAAATGAACATGATACTCAGATAAAGGAAGAACAGGATAAAAATCCAATACCAAAGTCAGTTGTCAAATTAGAATACCTTTATGATTTAAAATATAAGTTTAAGAGAGTTACTAATTCTAAAATTCAAAGTTCAACTTTAAGATTTGAGTTTGTAAATCTTGGAACCGATGATAAACCACAAAATGTCAATTTAGGTCTAGGTTTTTCTTTTGAACAAAGATTATCATTTCTCAAGTTACTAAGGACTTACAAAAGTGTTTTGGGATTACATTGATCTTAAAACATATGACACTCCTGTTATTCAACACACTATTCCTATTATTTTAGATGAGAAACCAATACAACAAAAGTTGAGAAAAATTCACCCTAATCTTGAAAATCAAATTAAAATAGAGTTGAATAAACTCCTCAAAGCTAAGATCATATTTCCATTTAGACATTAAAAATGGCTTTCAAATTTGGTTCCTATCAGGAATAAAAATGGTGACATTAGGATTCGTATCGATTTTAGAAATTTGAATAAATCATGTCAGAAAGACATTTTTCCATTACCAACCATGGAAAAAGTACTACAAACTATATTTGGTTCTGAACTTATGTCTTTCATAGATGTATTTTCAGGGTATAACCAAATCATGGTAAATCCAAATGATAGATTAAAGACTACATTCAGGACTAAGTGGGGAAATTATGCCTATCAAAAGATGTCATTTGGGTTAATCAATGCAGGCGCCACTTTTCAAAGAGCCATGGACACAACTTTTAGAGGACTCATTAACAAATCAATGGTTATTTATCTAGATGACATTACTGTCTTTTCTAGACAAGCAATCAATCATGCGAATGACCTAAAACAAGTCTTTGAGAGATGTAAAATGTATGGAATTTCATTAAACCCAAATATGTCATATTTTTCTCTAGATGAGGGAATTTTTTTAGGATTCATCGTGTCCAAAAAATGTATTTATATTGATCCTAAAAGAATCAAAGATATTAAAAGGATTCCTTTCTCTCATAATAAGAAAACCCTGCAGTCATTTCTTGGACAGATAAATTTTGTGAAAATATTTGTCCTTAAATTTTCGCAGATAGTTTTACCTTTACAAACAATGATTAAGAAAAATTCAGTTTTCAAGTGGGGACATACTGAAAGGGAAGCATTTGATTTAATCAAACAATATTTTATCAATGCTCCATTCTTAACTACTCCCAATTTTATTAATCCTTTCACTTTATATACATTCTCATCAAATACATCATATGATGTTGTTATGACACAACTTAATGACCAACAAATTGAAGCACCAATATCATTTTTCAGTTCCAATTTGCAAGGTGTAGAACTAATCAATTCATCTGTTGAGAAATAAGAATTTTCTGTCTTTAAAGCTATAAAGAATTTTAGGCTATTTCTCCTCAAAAATCACACCAATATAATAGTTCCATTCTCTGCAGTAAGGCAATTATTGATGCAAAGATAAATAAGAGAGAAAATGGCTAACTGGGTTACTGCTTTACAAGAATATGATGTAGAAATTAGACCTTCTAAAATTGTTAGAGGTCAAGGTTTTTGCAGAATTCTAAAATGAGCATTCCATTTATCATCAGAGGAAGACTCAGGTAATGATGTGCAAGTGTCAGAGGTAAGTGTTACAAGACAAATGATCTCCTCATCAACTCAGAGGATAAGGTAACATGGAAGGAATAAAATGACCCAGACAAGACCCATTTTTGCCAAGGTAACGCACCCCAAGAACAACTAGGCAAAGTTATAATGCACCCTAGCCATGCAAAGGGAGCGTTAATTACTAGGGTAACGCTATGTATTGCCCAAGGGGAAGCATTTTCCATGTTTGAATGTGAAAAGGGAAATATATTGTATAAAATTGACTGGCATTTCTAGCTTTTCCTTAGAAAAAGTCAGTTCAAAATTAGAAACTAATGGCACAAACCTTTTAAGAGACATTTCCAAACACAACTGAATTCCTATGGAAGGAAAAAGAAAAGAAAATCTAGCAAACATCTATATCTTTCCCGATTTGAACTGGTTGAAAGAGTTGGCAAGGTTTTTCCTCCCATTCCTATAAATTAGAGGTGTGGGCTCTTGGTCTAAGGTCAAAGGTTTGATTATATGTGGAGCAGAATTTCATTGTTGTAGTGTGAGGCTTGAAGATTAGTGAGGTTCATTGAGGACTCTCTACGTTAAGCATCATCACACTCGGAGATAGATAAAGAGAGAGAGGAATTGAAAGGCTGAGGAGGGCTTGGTACAATTGACGGTTGTAATCCTCCTTTTTATAAATCAATAGAACTATATCTGTTTTGTCCATTCGATGCATCAATGTCACATTTGTTGTTAATTTGTCTATGTATCATGATATGAATGGCCTAGATATGCATAGTTTAATGTTAGTTATATAATAGTTTAATTGATAGAAAGCTATAATGTTGTGAGGATTACATGAGTGCTTTGATTGGTTGCAGGATCTGGATTTGGAGCCAATGAGGAAGGAATTCTACCCTGCCACTTAGAGCTCTCCATAGGATCTGTTGTCCGTAAATAGGTGATCATTCCAAATATTTCTTTGTCAATTATATATTAGTATGAACATGTATGCAGTACCTTTGGAAATTTACATCTAATCTTACAGTCTTCCTTGGGCACCAGAAAGCCCTGAGAGGGATATTCAATAACCACCACCCAAGCATATTACCCTATAGCAGAAATGGTGACTCGTGGGGAGTTAACCCCAAGTTTCCAAATTTTTCCTATGAATTTACCTTTTTCCCTCTACTCACATCCCCTTCTGATCAGTTTATATGCTCACTAATCATCTCAGTATCTCATAGAGTCTAGAATAGACCCTTCCTAGCCATATGTACAAATTTACCTTGAGTAACACTCCCCCTGAGAGTGTTTCAGTGCATTATAACACTGCTTATGCTTAGATATAGTGTGTTAGTCCCATAATTAATTCTCTATAGCTTCTGTTTTCTAGTGTTACCCAACCAAAATCTGATGTTTACAACCCTATTGTGTTTCCCTTTGGCCGTGGAGTTATTGGCTACCAGATTAGCTTTTTTTTTTCAAAAACCCTATGCTTGGTTACCAGTTAGAATTTTTTTTTTAGTTCTTGTTTAAAAAAGTTAATGTTAGTATCATCTACTTTTTGAAGAAGATTTTTTTTTTTTTTTTTCAGTTTTCTGAACATAAGATGAATTCATTCTGAAAATTTTGGTTAAAATTTTTTTAGAGAGGATAGATAGATGTCTTAATATTTTAAGGTTGAACTGTATTATTTGAATATTTGGTGCATAGATGTTGGAAAGATCTCTCCTTGTATAATAAACTCTTCATTGAATTGAATATTTAGAGAATATTTTTGCATGGCTTTTGAGTCAGAGTCTCATCACATTTCATACGTCCACTCCCCCTCCGCAAGAATAATAATCAAGTACACTAAGAATAAAGTGATAGTAAAATTAATCATATAAATTTTTTTGAGCTCACACCAACAGTAGTTCAGGCTCGGATCTTGGGGTAGGAGAAGCAAGAAAATCACCCAAGTCTATCTCAAAACTTGAAACTAGAGTCATTAAAAAGTGAAATCCTACTGCACTCATATTGTTGGGACCACTCCACTACCACTGGATTTAAGCACGAGACAAAATTAGGGTGAATAAGAAGGTAGCCCAACTTTGATTTCATTTAGTGGGTATGATATATATTGGGGTTCCCTTTGGGCATTTCGAAACTAGATTGGGGATATAGGTGTTCTACCCATATAGTGTGTTGTCTACGACCATGACTCCCCTGACAGTGTCTGTGATTTGAGGTATCTTTAGTTGCCATAATTTTTAGGGTCTTACACAAGGTGACTGTGGCAGGTTGCCCTGGTACCTAAAATAGACATACGTACTCTATATTTGGTCTTTGGGAGGGTAATCATCTTCACGAGAGTGCTTACACCTATTGTTTGAGGTTCGGGCGAAGCTCTATAGTAACCGTAACTATATTTTTGACCAACTCACTCTGTATTCTATTGTGATACTGGGTTTCATCTCCAACAAATGATAGTACTCAAATGGGGTCATATTTGTTATGGTTTCTTGCTTGATTGATTTTAGAAGTCCTTTTTCATTTTTTATTTTTTTAGGTGTGTGGTTACTATCACTAAGACTTTATAATACATCACAATAATTAAAATTTGATAAAAGTAAACAAATCATTATGGCATCCTTCGACCCTCGTTGTCTTTCTCAATGAAAACAAGGTCTCCCTTGGTTAAGACTGGGGAGGAGTCGAGTCTCGGTGAGCTAGTGCCTTCTCCAGAAGAGAAGTCTCCAGTGACAACACCTGACTTTCATATAGCTCCATATCATATGGAGTTTCTAGAGGATCCTTTTATGGAAGGAGTCGTACCTCCTTACAATCCTCCTCTCACTGACCCATCAGTGCTATTGTTAGTTCAGGTTACACCAGGCCAATATATGTCTTCAGCTGCACCAACATCTGTTTCATTATCAGTGCCCATGGAGTCGATGCCATTGGTAAACAACTCTGGTCCACCACCATCTTCCTCACTAGTTTTCAGTTCTACGCCAATGATTTGCAGCCCCAGTAGCTAGGTTATACCTATTCCTAGCAATCTGGTCACCACGACTATTAACGGACCTCCGAACTCTTCAGGATGTGCTCCTATTGTGACTGCATCGAAACCCATGGTTTCCGCTCCCACTATCGGGGCTACTTTGGTTCCTTTTAGCAAACCTTACAGTTGGAACCCTTTGATAAGTTCAAACCCTTTGGCTATCGTGCCAAGGGGCAGTGTCACTAATACATATATGCCTGGGGGCACTTCAGTACCCCTACAGTCATTTGGAAAAACAGGACAACCCATTGTTAACGCTATTCCTTTGAGTGGTAAAACTTTTGATGTAGGGTCTATACCAATGCTTAACTATGAAAATAGCATTATGCATTTGTCTAAATCTACCGTGTCCATATGGGTGCACCAACCCCAAAGTCAACTTGGGAAAGGGGGAAACTATTACACTGGGGCCAACCAACAGTTCACACCCTAGTACAGCATACCCTACGGACAACAACCATACACCCTTAAACCCCCACTCACTGGGAAATTTTACCAACAATGTCCTACTTATCCCATTGGTAACACATTGATGGGCAGACCCTATGGTCCGAATGGTAAGCCAATAATTCCTTGGCTAGATCCGAGAGAAAACATGCAATTGCCATTTTTGGCAGCTCTAGACATCCCCGACCTCTACAAAATGACTAATGATCCCATCAACCACAACCCACTCTGGCCTCCTGTACCGCACAAGATTCTGTCTGACATCCCTAAATTCAAAGGGAAACAAGGGGATGATCTGGCTAAAAACGTCACCACCTATCATCTATGGTCTGTTTCTAACTCCATGGTGGATGATAGTATCCAGCTTAAACTTTTAACCTGCACTCTCATAGACAACACTTCCAAATGGTACATTGAGTTACCACGTGGGGCCATCAATACTTTTGGTGCCTTAGCTATGGAATTTATTAAGAACTTCCAACTACCTATTCAATACAAAATCGGCACAAAACTCTTAACCTCGTTGTGCCAAGGTATTGCCACCCACATCTCTGATCACATTCATGAATGGAGATGTAGGCGAAGGCTCATCAAATTGCCAATCCCGAATCATCTCTTATCAAACTAGTTTTGTAAGTGACTCTTACCACCCTATCTAAGGATGCTTGCTTGTATCATGTGGTCATGGAAGACAAATCCATCTTTCATGCACAACATTTAGATATTATCTATTTGCAATCTGGCATGTTGTATGACTTACTCCCTCATGCCCTGGAAATCTGAATCCTCTCGCTAGTCAATTACCCGGAGCGCACTTCAACGGCCTCATTGGTGCCGCCTCCAGCTTAGCCATAAAATTAATTAGTGGGAAAACCTCCCAACCATCTTCCGCTGCCACCACCCCTAACCAATCAACTACTCTTCCTATCGTCGAGGTAAAATTTGTGCAGTCTACACAAAAACCTAGCGGCAAGAACAAGAAGAACAATAAAATGACCTCTCCTTCTGAAGAACAATACAGTACTCAGAATAATTCCAATTAGAAAAACATTGCTAAGAACATCAAAGGAAAGGAGAAACCCATGATATTTCCTTGCAAAATTTGTGTGGAGGACCACTTGACATACAAATTTCCTCAACTGCAGGAATGCACAGATTTTATCACAAGCAAGGACTCTAGGAGGACATCTATCGTCCTTCACAATCCCTTCCTAATCCACAATAACAACATCAACACATGGTTGCAAACCCACCACAACCCCCGCAAAGGGGAAATGATGGTACTCATCCTTTCGGTGAAGGGTCATCCGCCATTTATGATGTAGAAAGCGTTGAACTCCAAACCCAAGCTAAAGTCTATGGAAATCCATTCATTGAGGCTCATGAACCTGGTACAAGTTCGAATCCACTGCAACCCAACGATCTGCATATTGAAAGGCTTGCTGCCGACCTCAAAATTCATCCCCCCAAAGGAACACTTCGACGCACGACTCATAACACCTCTGCACGTGTTGCCCAAAACTACAACATTGTAGAAGATTTGGTGCAAGCACCGTCAGACATGTCTGCACTCGAAGTATTGAAAACCTTCCTGGTGCAAAGGAAAGCTCTGCTTTCGGCAATTGGTGGAATCGACCCCCAGGATTCTATGCTAGCCATCTTCGACATGGAGAAATCGAAACCTTGCCTCTCATATTAGCTTGCTTTCCAGGTACAAGTTGTGTCAAAAGGGAGACCAATCCATCACACTGTCATAGATGAAGGTGCTTCGACCTGCGTTATGTCAACTGCGTTTTGAATCGCTTTGGGTTCTCCCACTTTGTCTCTGCCGTCGAATTCCCTTAAAGCTTTCGATGGCCACACTTTCCTCCCAAAAGGATACCTTGCTAGCTTTCCCATTTCACTTAGTGGGAAAATGATAACGGTGGAAAAATAAGTCGTAGATCTTCATCATGACTATAATTTGTTGTTGGGTTGTAGTTGGTATTACACAATGACTGCCATTGTCTCTTCAGTTTTCTGACTCATCCTATTTCCATTGGATGGGAAAATAGCTACAATGGATCAGTTATCCTTTTTCACCCCCGATTATTCCATGTTACCAAGTAGCGTTGTACACCTAGTAGGAGGCGTTCCTGACTTGTACGTCAGCGTTGGTACCGGTCTTCTAAAGGTATCTTCCCTGATGGGTTGTTTTCCTCTCCCACCACCTGAGGTTCTACACACTATTGCAATGATATCCACCATTGCATATGGCTCTATTGATCCATGGATCTTACCAGCACCATCAGAAATTGATTCCTACGGAGATCAGATGCCACTATCACCGACTGAGTTGGCTTATCAAGCCATCAAAATGGAATATGAACCCTCCATTGCTTTGGTTTAGACCTATGGTACCACCCTCTCACCCATTATAGCTCCTTCTAAGGATCTCCTCGATGAAGTCCTTACTACGGACGAAGCTATTCGAGAGATCATGTCTCTAGAAGAATGACTTTAGGGAGAGTTCCATCATCGCGCTTCGATGTTTGATTCGGACACAACCACTACTAAAATCCCATCTTTTGACCCACCTCATATCATTCCCTCCACTTAAAAGATGATTCAAACTATCGATACAGAAGGGAACATGGGAAATATTCCCAAGACTATGCTCATAGATATCTCAGTCAAAATGGGTATCATGGAAAATATTCAGATTGTAGCCGATTGCAATCCCAATGAAATTGCATGCTTCACATCCATTTTTAAGGAATTTCACGACGTTTTTGCTTGGTCTTGCAATGAAATTCCCGACATAGATCCATCTATTTTCGAGCACGAAATAATGATTTATGACAATACCAAGCCTGTCCGGCAAAGACTCCGACCTGTCCACTCTCGCAAAGCAGCTACCATCAAGACTGAAGTAAAAAAACTCTTACACGTTGGTTTCATCTATCCCGTTCCTCTAACGAAATGGGTTTATAATCCAGTTCCCATAGATAAAAAAAACATCTTCCGGGTCTGTGTCGATTATCGTGATCTGAATTCCGTTTGTCCAAAAGAAAATTATGCTACGCCGTTTATAGATCAAATTCTCAACGATTGTGCCAGATGTGAATCTTTCTCCTTTATGGATGGCTTCTCAAGCTACATCCAAATAGCGATTAAAAAATATGACCAGCATAAAATCGCCTTCATCTGTCCTTGGGGCACATTTGTGTATCGTAAACTCCCATTCGTTTTGAAGAATACGGGAGAAAACAGATACATTGTACAAGCTTACTTGGATGAACTTCTGGCTCACTCCAAGAAGCGAACCCATCACCTTGCACATCTTAAAAAAATCTTCGCTCGGTGTAGGTTCTATAACATACATCTTAATCCACATAACTGCATATTCTTTGTCGAGTCTAGACGTCTTATTGGCTTGATTGTTTCTATGCACGAGATTAGGGTTGATCCCGATAAGGTTAAGGCGATCATTGAATTACCTGTGCCACAATCCATTCTGAAACTCCAACATTTGCAGGGGAAGGCAAAGTTCTTATGTCATTTCATAGTAGACTATACTGAGATGACGAAAGGCTTTATGTGCTTGCTTAAGAAAGGGATATCGTATCTGTGGGATGAACAGGCTCAACTGTCGTTTGACACCTTGAAACGAGCACTTTTTTCCGCCCCATTTCTTAGTGCCCCTAACTATTCGTGAGAATTTCTCATCTACCTAGTAGCCTCACCATCCTCATTAGGAATGGTTTTGGTTCAAGTTCATAGTGACAATAGTGAGCATGTGATATATTATTTGTCAAAAGGTCTCATTTGACCTGAACTATGATATTCACATGTGGAGAAACTCTCTCTCGTAGTGGTTTTCATTGTCACTCGCCTCCGACACTATATATTGTTGTAGAAGACTACCATAATTTCTTTGGAGAATCCCATGCAACACAACTTGTCTCGACAAATTATGGAGGAAAATATTCCAAATGGATTGTAATCCTCCAATAGTTCGATTTGGTTTTCACTACTGCAAAAGAAAAGAAATCACTAGTCTTCTCTGAATTACTGTCGGACCTTCCTAGAATTGACTTGGAAGATGTATCTCATGATATATTTCCTGATGAATCTGTCTACCTGGTCGATTCTTCTGAGTATGGAGACATTTTGGTCTACCTCCAAACTCAAAAATTCCGCTCAACTCTCACATCAGACGAATTTCGTCCTATTCGTCACCAAGTGAAACACTAAACAATACTCTATATCATCGTGGTGTTGACACTATTATTTGACGTTGTCTCACTCTTAATGAGGTGAAACAAGTTTTAAATGACTGTCACGCGGAGGCGTGTGGTGGTCATCTTTCTGGCATAGCTATTTTCCAGAAAATCTTGCGTGCAGGATACTACTGGCCCACTTTGTTTAAAGACTGCATCACAGCAGTCTAGAAGTGTCATCCATTTTTTATTTTCATGAAGAAAATGCACGCCTATCCTGCCTATCTTCATCCGGTTATCTCCATTGGTACTTTTGCTAAATGGGGAATAGACTTCATCACATGCAATCCAAATTTTGTGGATGGACACAAGTACATTGTAGTTGCAGTCGACTACTTCACAAAATGGGTGGAAGCCATTCCCACTTTTAAGGCCGATGGAGAAATTTCCACTCTATTCCTATTCAATCAGGTCATCTACATTTTTGGTGTACCCCTCTCAATCATCACAGATCATGGGTCACATTTTCAGAACCATATGATGACGGAATTAACTTCCATGCTAGGTTTTCAACAAGATCAGTCTTCGTCCTACTATCCGCAAGTGAATGGTCATGTTGAAGCTGTAAATGGTGTCCACAAAACCATGATTCTTCAGTTATTAGAAAACCATAAAACCACATAGAACCAGAAGTTATACTCCGTGTTATGGACATAATGAACGTCAGTAAAAACTGATACAGGCTTAACGCCATTCTAACTAGCATTCGGTCTAGAAGCAGTACTTCCAATCGAGTGTGATATTCCATCACTCAAGATCATTGTAGAAATCCTACCTGACAAAATTGCCAAAGAAGAGTGCTTTCTCTCGCTCAATCAATTGGATGAAACTCATCGAGATGCCACATTGGCACTCAAAGCTCACAAGCGCTAAGTAAAGGCTCAATACGACAAAATTTTCAAGCCTCGTTCTTTCCAAGAGGATGATATCATTCTACTCTATGATCATAGACATGACCTCTTGGGGGCAGGAACACTTCGACCATTATGGCTTGCTCCTTATGTTTTCACGAAAGTCCTTTTAAAAGGAACTTATGAACTTCAGGACTATAATGGAATTCCAATCGGGGAGCCCCGCAACGGGCTCTATTTGAAGAAGTATTTTTCCTAGTGTTCCACTAGGCATATGCTTTTTAATTTTATGTATATCAGTTTTGTCTTTGTTTGGTGTGTCTGGATATTTTGGGTTTTTGAGTGTTTTTCTCATGAGCACTCTCTTCTTTTACACAGATGTCTTCGTCATCCTTACCACACGTTGGATACGTGGATGGTTCCAGTCGTCATACTCGACACATTGCATCAACTTCCTGGGTCCTCTACACACCTCAGTTAGAGCTACTTGGTTCCAGGGGAATCTTCTTGGGCAATGCTGCCACCAATATTGTTGAGTACATGTTAGTGATACAAATCCTCAAAGAAGTTGCATCTCGTGACATTTCCAATCTGGTGGTCAGGTTAGATTCCCAACTCATTGTTATACATTTAATCAATTGTTATCACGTCCGTCATCTAGTCTTATTGCATTATTACTTAAGGGTACAACTTATAGAATGTTAATTTCAAATCATCACATTTGAGCACATTCCTAGAGAATCTAATACATTAGCTGATTCATTGGAAAATTATGTGTTATATTGGAATTTGTCACATTTATTATAGAAGGAGTCATGCATGAGTGTATATTTTTTCACCATAAAAAAATACATATAAAATTAAAAACAAAAGAATCAAAATCACCCAATTTTTGTAAAACACCCAAGTTTTGGGAAGTTTTTTTATGTAACTTGAATGGACACAACACACAGATATATATATATATATATATATATGTGTGTGTGTGTGTGTGTGTGTGTGTGTGTGTGTGTGTGTCCAGTCAAGTTACATAAAAAAACTTCCCAAAACTTGGGTGTTTTACAAAAATTGGCTCCGCTAAGCCTCACTCTGACATTTACACATCTATCCGCTATTCCTCCTAAGGCTGCTGATCATGGTAGCAAATAACTACTCTGGATAACCTCCTAAGAGGCACCAAGAATCTCTCTAGCACACCCATTGTGTGCCGCTATAGGTGAACTGGGATCTCCCTCATGGGAAGAGGCGGAGCGCCCATGCTTAAACCCTCAAGGTTCCTAGCAAGCTCGTGCAAACTACATGTGTCATCAACCCCTTCAATGGCTGTTGCACCAGCCCTATGTAGCTACATTCCTCACCTTGCATAGCGAGGGGCTCAAGCCGGACGAACAGGTGCCACATCTGTGTCAAGAAAAAAGCTTCATGTAAAAAAAATTTCAACCATTAAACAAAAAAGTTTCATAAACATTCAAAAGATAAAAAATAATTCAAGACCAATCATGTTCCTTCTTACCATCTGGACCCCACTGAATTCCTGGTGGAAGTATCAATTTCGGATCTCCTGTGTATTTCATCCCTGCATAGGGATAATCTTCAATCATTAGGATCTGGCCATCTAGCCACTCAAAGAATGCATCACCAAAACAGTGACGGATTGGACCCTCTCCATTTTGAGGTATCCAAGCTTACCAATAAGCCTATCTTGGCTCCCGTGATCCCAATGCATCCATGATCATTTTTGGCCTCATAGCGGGCACCTACTCTAGTATGAAGGACACAATCAGTTTGCCATACCCAAACTCTTGTTGGGTCCGAGTCTTACATGCCATTAGTTTTTCTCGAACTCGACAGACAACACCTTTTCACCAGTCAAAAAATTGAGGTTGCATGCAATCCAACGCCAACAATACCTGGGCCTTGGTGGCCATGTGATGAATCTTCGATCCTGCCAAGCGAACTATCATCCACAAGAGAGACCTCATCAGTCTTGAGACCACCCATGCTATAGGCACCAAGTTACTTACCACCACATTATTGTTTATGTAGTGAGTTCAGATCAGATCCACAGTAGTGTGGGGATCAACCTTGGAACCTGTCAGATTGGGCCTCAGTCCTCAGCATGATAGACTAGTCAAGTAGTATATGTCATCTTTCTCAATCAAGAGTTCATTACCCCTGATGTGAAATACATGTTTTTGATTATCCCACTGTTGGATGATCTATCTCAGAAGGTCTTCCTGCCCTCTCATCAGCTCTAAATGAGCATACTTCAGTAATCTGCATCTACAAAGAACCAAAAAAATAGCAGCATCATTAACCATTTCGCGTTCTTCCCATTCATGCTCTCTTTCGCACCAAATACTCATGGTAAATTGCTTCACACCTACACAAGAAATATTTCCAATGGATTATTTTTAGGCTGAAACACTCTGGGATTGAGACACGGGCCCTATTTAAAATCAGTGTGTGCTAACACGATATCCCTTAATGAGAAGCACATTTAATGCAGCCCTGACACTGGGCACCTACGTTAGCTGCGCAAAAAGTTTAGGTCCTGCTAAAAACTAAATTTTTAGCCAGTAAAAACAACTAAAATGAAAATGAAAAGCTAGATGAAGGTTCAAGCTCTTACCTGGATCTCGCAGAATAAAAAACCATTTCCTGGTTCATCCACAATCGACATCAGAAGTTTCACCTTTTTTTCGCTCTAGAGCTCTATCAGAGCACTCAAAACAGTGAAAATGAAGGTCTGTTGCCTTCTTATAGCCATTCTTGAGGTATGAATCACCCATCTAGTTTGTTAAAATTGGTAAATTCCTACTATATTTTGTCACAACTATTGTTTTTTAAATGTCATCGATGCTCTGATGAGTTGTTAGTGTTCATGTGCAGATTTGATCGTGTTTGACCTGGTGGCGAGCTTTCTTTTTAGGGACTTTTTCTAGCTTGTAAAACTAAAAAAACCCCGAGTTTCCTTCATCGGGCTCGTTAAAACTATTATGACAAAGAAGTATGAGCCATTCTTTTCCATCTTTTTCTAGCTCATTGAAAAACTAAAAAAGTAACCAAGTTTTTCTCCATTGGACTCGTTAAAAATTCAAGGAGAGCATCGAGTTTTTCTTTGTCGGACTCATTAAAATTTCATGAAGAAAATTGAGTTTAATCTATCTCCTCGTACTCATAAAAAAATGAGGCAGATGTCTATTGAACATAGGTTTATCACTTTATCTGGGTTCAATGGACTAACTTACAAAAAATGAACTGTGTTGGGCTTACTATTCTCCCTTCGTCGTGCCCGATTATCAAACATGACAAAGGTACCCCCTAGAGTTGTCTTTTACAATGTTTTTTAGACTCTCTAAATATGAGAAGATCACTGAGTTTACCCATCTAGACTTGTTAAACTTAATCAGACGGGGAAAATTTGGAAAATTTGGATACTTATTCTGTTATATTTCTAAAGGTTGATTTGGCAGCACAAAATCTTGAACATGGAACTTCCCAGAAAATTCACTCGCAATTAGCCGAACCCTACCATCTATGAGTTTAGGCTTCATATGCCAATATTATTTCATTGGTGAATCCTGTCACTCTTTGGCATTCATTAAGCCTAAGCTTCTTGGTACCCTATTACTGTGCCTTCTATTGTTCAAGAGGATCTTGCTATCTACTACTCCTTATATCAGCCAAGCCATCATATACCAGAAATTATTTATCGTCAATTACTCCCATTTTATCTTGAATATCTCCAAAAAAAAATCATTATTTCCCATTTCATGTCGACTGATGTAGGACACCTTAGTGCCTACCTTTCGACAGATCTCTTGCTATTGACTTCAACATCTTATCTAGGAAGTTGATCCAGAAACACATCAGTACCCGGGTACTTGCAGACATTAGTTGCAGGTCACCTTGTGTTTGGTTGGGGGTTCTCATTATTGGCTCCTGATCAAATGATTCTACAAGTGTTAGACATCAACTCCTTTTATTCACACTCACTATATTGTACTGTGCACCTTGGGAACCATCATCCTTATCGGTGGCCACCTTCACATCTGTTAACAGTTTTTGTTATTGAATAGAAATCAAATGATTTCCCGCATGTTCAACTACAACTATTTTATTCACATGTGTAGAAATATGTAGTTTAGTGAAGTGGTGACCAAGACCTTAGGTTGAGGCTTACATCATGTCAACTTTGTTTCCTATCCCAAGCTGCGATATTGTTTTCAGAGACAAAATATCAGTTTGATCCTGTCATGGTAGAAGCTTCCACATTGTGCTTATCGATGGACACACTAGTCATATCTCTATTTTAGAGAAATCATTTTGATATAGTTACTGAGCATGGGAATGCCAGACTCAAGACAGATACTATATTTCTGACATATGTTGTTGTTTTAGGTTTTCCTCAGTCCTCCAATTCCTCTCATTCTACTACACTTATTTTAAAGTATTTCGGCCATCGTCTTCGCCTCTAACCTCACACTTTAGGGGGAATCTCTTATAGGACAAATGACCTCCTCATCATATCAGAGGAGAAGGTAACATGGAAGGAAGAAAACGACCTAGATAAGACCCATTTTTTCCAAGGTAATACACCCCAAGAACATCTAGGCAGAGTTATAATGCACCCTAGCCATGCAAAGGGGGCGTTAATTCCTAGAGTAATGCTCTGTCTTTCCCAAGGGGTAGCATTATCTGTGTTTGAATGTGAAAAGGGAAATATATTGCGGAAAACTGACTGGCATTTCCATCTTTTCCTTAGAAATATTCAATTCAAAATTAGAAACTAATGGCACAAACCTTTTATTAGACATTTCCAAACACAACTGAACTCCTATGGAAGGAAAAAGCAAAGAAAATCTAGGACACATCTAGATATTTACTCATTTGAACTGTTTGAAAGAGATGGCAAGATTTTTCCTCTCCATTTCCTATTAATTGGAGGTGTGGGCTCTTGGTCTAAGGTCGAAGGTTTGATTATATGTGGAGTGGAATTTCATTGTTGTAGTGTGAGGCTTGAAGATTGGCAATTTTCATTGAGGACTCTCTGCCTTGAGCATCATCACACTCAGAGATAGAGAAAGAGAGAGAGGAATTGGAAGACTAAGGAGGGCTTGATACAACTTACAGTTGTATTCCTCCTTTTTATAAATCAATAGAACTGTATTTGTTTTTCCCATTTGATGCATCCGTGTCACATTTGTTGTTCATTTGTCTATGTAGCATGATATGAATGACTTAGATCTACATAGTTTAATGTCAGTTATATACTAGTTTAATTGTTAGAAAGCTATATTGTTATGAGGATACACGGGTGCTTTTATTGGTTGCAGGATCTAGATTTGGAGCCAGTGAGGAAGGACTTATACCTTGCCGCTTAGTGCTCTCCATAGGATCTGTTGTCCACAAAGAGGTAATCATTCCAAATCTTGCTTTGTCAATTATATATTAGTCTGAACATGTATGCAACACCTTTGGAAATTTACATCTAATATTACAGTCTTCCTCGGGAACCGGAAAGCTCTGAGAGGGATATTCAATAACCACCACACAAGCATATTACCCTATAGTAGTAAGCCTCAACGATGCTCAGTCTCAATATGTTCATCTCAAGTTTTATTTGAAAAATGGATATGCCTCAACACAGCTCAGTTATAAAACAAAGTGCGGTTTAAGATTTAAAGTCAAGAAATATGAAATTATCAATGATGTATTGTCTAGAAAAAACTTTTAATCTGTGTTATTAATATGCTTAGAGAAAACTTAAGGAAAGAAATTTTTGTAGGAACTCCATGATGGACCAGCTAGAGGAAATTTTTGAGGGAATACAAGAGCACATAAAATCCTACATGCAGGTTACTATTGGCCAACACTTTTCAAAGATTCTCATGATTATACAAAGAAATGAAAAGTTTGCTAAAGTGTATCTGGAAGAAAAAGGAAACAAACTTTCCCATTAGATCCGGTTAATATTGAACAACCATTTGAGTAATGGGGATTAGATATAATGGGTGAGGTTATTCCTAACTCTTCCAAACAACATAAATACATCCTCACAGCTACCGATTACTTTAATAAATGGGTGGAAGAAATTCCACTAAAGGTATCCATATCCGAGAATACTATTGAGTTCATGATCAATTTATCATAACTAGATTTGTTTTACCCACTTCTTTAATGTTTGCCAATGCATCTTATTTCTCAAGAGCTTCTATGATAGAATTTGATATCAAAAGAGTTTTTAAACTTAAATATTTTGCTAAATATTATCCTCAAGGAAATGGTTTAGTAGAATCTACAAATAAAAACCTTATTAGAATCATCAAATGAATTGTTTACCAGGACCAAAGAAATTGCCACAAATCATTAAATTTTTCTCTTTGGGTAGATTGAATAACTCAGAAGGCCTCTATTGGCACTTCTCCATTTAATCTTGTTTACAGGAAAGAAGTTGTCCTTCCTACAAATGTAGTTATTCCTTCTCTTTCCTTAGTCCAATTTATTGATGAATCACCTTCTTCTTCTTTGCAAGTAAGACAATTTCAAATTCTTAAACTTGAAGAAGAAAGAGAAAAATATAAAGTTACTCATGCACATCATCATGAATTAGTTAAATCTTCATTTGATACAACTTATGTTACTCCAAAAACATTTCAAATTGGTGATCTGGTATTGAAATGGGATAAGGCACACAAGGAAAAAGGTAAACATACCAAATTCCAAAGATTGTGGCTAGGAACATTTCAAACCATTGAAGAAATAGGCCCATCAACATTTTTATTGCAAGATATATCAGGGAAAAGAGATTATTTGCCTGTTAATCGGAAAATTTTAAAGCAATATTTTTTATAGGAGGTAACCCCTTATATTCCCTATATATTACTATCTTTTCCTTTTTAGGAAAATACAAGTTGAATGGTATTGATTTTTTGCTTTTCAAAGAAAATCTCTGAGAATAATTTTTTATTTATCGCTTCTATAAATAAGAATTGTTAAGGAAACAATTGAAAGATTCGAATATCAAATAGATTTTATTTCGCTGAAAAATATAATTTCACTGACGTTATTTATTCTTTGATGAACTCTCATTTTTATAAAGTATGGTTATTCGATTATCAGTCAAGAAAATAATCTTTAACATAGTAAATACTCTTTTACAGATAAGCGATCCTGTTGGACGGATTAGTCGTTCTTGCGGATAAGACAGACCTCCCAAGTGTCCTACAGACAGATAGCAACAAATGGACAAACAAAGCTATCTTTCTCTAGATATATTGTGATTTATAATTAAATGCTATAAAGGTTTAAAGATCCTACCTTTGATCCAATGCTTATTTGTAGTAGTAGTCCTTCAATCGCTTGAAAGAGTTCTCCTTGAAGATTATGTAATCAGAAACAAGAAAACATCAAATAGCACCTGCATAGCATATATTCATAAATCATATCCATTATGGTGATCAAGGAATCCATAAAATAAACCAATCAATTGACAACTTATTGAGAAAAATGGATTTATTTGTATTAACTTAAATAAAGAAGAACCTTACAACCTCGTTTGCCTTGATGTTGTACAGGTCTTCCTGGGGTCCGGAGTAGGCATTTCCTCTACTCAGATCAGCCTTTCACTCTTCCAACCAAGATACATACAAGTATGTGATATTTCCCACATGAAATCTTAGCTAAAAGGGTCTAAGTCTCAATAGCACTTCGTCTCCAACAATACTAAAACTTTAACTCAATTCTCTTCTAAAATCTTAACCCCTTTGAGGCTGCCCTATGCCTCTTTTTATAGTGGAAGAGAGGAGGTTATAGCTCCAAACAAGAAGGGATAGAATCATCCTTCAAAGGGATTAGTTACTTACATCAAGGGGTTAGCTCCTTATTGGATGGGATGCATGAACATGAAAGGAGTAATCTTTCCACAACAGGAATGTTTCTAGAAGCTTCCAAAATGACTTTAACCAAGCTTCTAGATTTTACTTGCACCTTTTTAATCTTTTACAGGGGTCCGCACTTTTAATAAATAGATAGTGCATTTAGCTCCGCAAGATTTAGAGTCAAAAAGTGCGGGACCGTAGGCAAAACTAGGAGAAAGTGCGGTACCAGAGTTTTAAGGCTTTTATGAGCTTTTATCTTAGTTTCAAGGCATGAATTTGGGAATTATGATATTTTAGACTTTCAAGGGAGTACTAAAATTTCATGGTGACAAATTTCAGTGTAACAAATTGCCCCCTAAAGTGCGAATTCTGAGAATATTTGAAGAGTGAAGTGCTTTATTATTTCAAGGACCAGCCTGTGGACACCCCAGTCAGAAACATGTAAAAACATTCAACGCAACACACACACACACACACACACACATATATATATATATCGTCGTTAAGGTAGGCATTCCCACACTCAGATCAAAACTAAATAAACTTGTTTTGATACAGAAATGATTTTAGTATTACATCAATAATGTAGACACAGCATGGACGCAACCATCTGTAATTAATCTTCTACTGCATAATGAATAGTAAAACTCCTCGCAGCCTGGATAGTGGAAACTAGATCCAGGGTCTTGATTTCTGCTTCCCAAACTAGTACGATTCTATCCATGCGATTAAATGTGTTGAAGTAGAACATGGTAGAAAACACTTGATTACCAGTCAATGATGTGAACTATTAACAAGTGTGAGAGAAACCACCAATAATGACAATGGCTCTCAAAGTACTTAGTACAATCCATGAAATGTAAATAAGTTATATGAAGTCTAACATTTCACGGAATCATTTGATCGAAGTTCAATGATGCAACCTTTCATCGAAGGTGAGAAACCTGCCGTTAAGGCATGCAGATTCCAAGGTACTGATGAATTCTAGATCAAATTCCTAGATGATGAGCTGTCGTCGATAGAAAGTGATCTGTCATAAGCAAGCTTACGACACGAAACCATAGATCAAGTTTTGAAGAAATTTCTTGCAAGGACTGACTCAGGGATGGTAAAAACGAATGGAGACAAGTGTTTGCAGATGAATGGTTTATTTGACTAACCTCTTGAACACACAATGACACTGCAGATGGTTTGGTGACTGTCGCCCTAAGCTAATACCCAGAAACCGGCTGAAGACTTTCAATATGGTTTGATTAACTGATAGACAAAGGATTTCCCAACCCAGATGGAAGTGTGACAAAAAGTGTCATGTTCAAGAGTGTTGAAATGTTTTTACAAATCAAAGTGTAACAAATGAATTTGTTTTTCTCTCTTTTCCCCCACCATTTCTGGAAAGTACCTCTTTATTTTTGACAAGCTTGAGGAGGATAGCATTTTCTTGTTTATAAGCTCATCCTTCGGATGAGTCCAACTTAGTTTAAAATCGAACCCTAAGAAGGAGTGGTCCGTTCCTGTTTTGAAATTGATAGGTCCTTTATTGTCAAATTTTAACAAGTCTAGTATAGGATAAACTTGGTGTTTTTCATTTTTAGGGAGTTAGAATAAAAACTTGAGAAAACTCCATGGGTGTTCTTTTTCGTAAATTTAGTCCCTCTGGCCCGAAAAAAGGATAAAATAATGCAAGAGAGAACTCTGTTGACCATGATTAGTCAATGTATACCTTTTTCGTAAATAGTCCATTTCAGTCCAGAAAAGGGGTAAACTTATACTGAAAGGATGACCGTTCATTTACTTTAACGAGTTTAAATAGTCAATTACTCGATGATCTTTTCATCTTTAGAGAGTCTGAAAAGGGCTTAAAAGAGGACTCCATGGTTTCGCTTTTTCGTAAAATTTAAAGAGCCCAAAAAAGTGATAATAGTTTAATCTTTGTCAAAATTGACCATTTTGCCTGAAAAATCCATTATTTTGCACAAAAAACTTGAAAAATTAAACATACCTGTTTCAATGATAAAAATATTTTGAGAAACCGACTTTTTAAAGTGAAAAATAAGCAAATTTAGAATTCATCTATTCAAAAAAACTTATAAAAAGGAGTTTCTCAAGTTCATTTTTACCATTTGAATTTGGAGTGAAGTTTTTAGAGCTCTGGGCAAAAAACTCTTCGGAGAAGATTCTGGGAAAATCGACCGTCGGATTTGAAAACCGTCTGTTTCGGGTAATCCACAACCTCCTTATCTTGCATTTCATCTGTTCAATTTTTTAATTTTGGGTCAAAATTTCATTTTTTGGAGGAAAATATGCCGAAAAATCCACCCTTGGGGGTCCCCACCTAATGCATTAGGTACCTGCGGACCCCGACATTTTTCTACAAAGAAAAATGGCGCGACCTCCCACTTTTAACACAGGGCCCATACGTATCTATGCACTATCCCTGAGCGTAAAGTGCAGAGGCATCATGGCAAATTTAAAAACATATTTTCTTCCTAAATTACCAAAAATTTTTGCTTGAAAATGATTCTAATCCTTCATTTAACTTCTTGTAGGATATCTGCAATGCTCATTTAGCGATAACGGGAGCATGAAGAAATAGATGAAGCAAAAATACTTCATCAACCAAATTTGCAAGCTTTAAGAGCATGCAGGCTTTACAAATTTTGGGCTATTAGTGGCATGAGATCTCAAGTCGATCTTATTACTTGGCTGGTACGTAAATGGGATGTGCAGGACCAGTGTTTTGTGATCAGAGGTCACCGGCTCAAGATTGAGCTGGAAGAAATCTATTTTTTGACTGGTTTTTCTAAGAGAGGCGCACCATTATCTCTCTTTGGGGCTAGGCCAGGTGGCCAATCTATTTCCAGCCTCCAATTAGAGTTCTGCAATGATGAGGCCAATCCCCAAAACAAACAGATTGACACAAAAAATATCATCCGTCTAGAGCTGAAAGTGATCGCCTTTACCGTTGTCAATTTGTGTGGAAGTGTAGCATTGCATGTAGCCACCAGATCTCAGATGTGCATAGCAGTAGATTGATTTCGAGGCACCATATACAATTCGTGTGAGGCAGTGTTAGAAAATGTGAAAGGCCAACTTACCAGAGAAAATAATGGTTAGCTAAACAACTTTGGATATGGGTCCATTGTAGTCACCTTTTCTCTAGAGAGGATCCCCATGTTAGCCCCACAGCATATTCCTGTCGATGTTGGTCAACCTCGAGAGCCTAGAATGGTTCGTTGGGTTGCTTTGATGGCCTGCCACAGTGAGGGTGGGGAGATTGTGAGATTTCCCTCTACATATTTTCGTTGGCTGGAGCGCCAAATTTTTGTTATAGAGGATTTTCCTTATTTTGGCATGGACTTTCGTGGCGACCGAGAGATACCCCTTTCTCCAGGAGCTCAATGGGATGAGTCAAGTAAAAAATATTTTTTGACATGTTCTAATTTCTAATTTTTATTTTGTTTTTTAATCGTCCAAAACTGATAACAAAAATTTTCAAATGCAGATGTGGGTCCAACTCGACCAGCCATTCTCCGCCCCTTTGATTGGAGGCAAAGGGATGCAGCAGCACCACAACCACCCCCACAGGATCAGACTGCAGAGATTCTAACTAACTTAGAGCACCATCTAGAGCGGCTCACTATAGATATTCCTGAGACTACTATAGATGATATCTTGCTCCGTCTATAGAGATATGTCATAGGTGTTCTAGGTCCATTCAGGAGGTTTTTGACTAGGGTGGCACGAGCAGTGGTATATTATCGTGATCACCACGGATAGTGGCCAATTGACTTTGTAGACTCATTTTTGTATCACTTTTTTCCAATCATAAGGCGTTTTGAGCCTATGATCGAAGACAATGTATATTTTTTGAACACTACATCTATACTATGATATACTATTATTTCATTTTACCTGTTCAATCATGTTATGGAATATTTGATTTGTTACTTTGTTATTGCAAATATCTATTTATAACATTAGAAGCAATTGCATCTGCTAATGTATTTAAACTTCTCAGAATGTGTTGATACTCAATATAATCGAACTCTCGTTCCAAGAGACAAACCGTTAAAAATAATCTTAATAATACTGGATTTCTAATGGCATATACTCGATTTAACTGTAATACAACGAGTTCAGAATCTAACTTAACGATCAAACTCTGAATTCCAAATGAAATGGATTCCGATAATAATTCAATAACTGCACTATATATTCAGCAATATTGTTCATTGTTTGACCGAGACTTACCCCATGCATTGATACTAACACATCAGTGGGTGAGTAAATAACCTAAGCTGCAGAAGAGATGTTCTGTGTACTATGACAAGCTCCATCAACAAAACCAATATACGTTTGAGAGGATGTCTACATCTGCGATAAAATTATCCAGATAAGCGGGAATAAAAGCACACTTACGCTAGGCACAGGTTTCTAATATATAGCACACCAGCTAAAAAGTAAATAATATACAGAGAAGATCTCCACACGAAGTCAAGCATAATATCTCTTCAGGTAAAGTCCATTTATAGGTTTAACTAAATAGACCCCGTCAAAATCAATCAATTCATAGGCTCCTTTTGCAAGCTTTCGCTTAACAATGTAAGGACCATGCCACATGGGTTCAAATTTCCCAGCCCCTAGTTTATCATTGGATTGATCATAAATCAAAACTAGGTCTCCTTCTAAAAAATTACAAGGGGTAATACTTCTATCATACTGAGCTTTCATTCTTTTTGCATGAACCTCGGTAGCTAATACAGCGGTGCACCGATTCTCATCTAATTGAGCCAAGTATAAAAAATGTTTCTCCTCTTCAGAAGTGGATGGTAGAAACTCTATGGCTAGTTGGAGTGACGGTATCTCGCATTCAATGGGTAATAACGCTTCTAAACTGTAAACCAGTTGAAAAGGGGTAAAACCTGTCGATGTTCTTGTTGAGGTTCGATACGCCCAAAGCACTGAAAAGAGCATGGTGTGCCAATTCGACTTATGAATGCCAATGATTCGTTTGGTCATGATGAATTTAATTGCTTCAACTAAACCATTGGCTTGTGGATAATATGGTGTGGAACTATCATGACATAGGTCAAGTCGGTCTGTTAACTCAGTCATCATGATATTTCGAAAATTTCTCCCGTGATCCATAATTATCGCTTGGGGTACACCAAAACGAGCAATCACATGATTGAATACGAAAGTAGCTGTAGTTTTTCCATCTGCCAAAATGTAGGCATCACCTCGGCCCATTTGGTAAAATAATCTACTACTAGAATAATATATCCATGCCCCCCAGCCGAGTGAGGGTTACATGTAATGAAATCAATGCCCCATTTTGCAAAAGGACTGACAAAAATTATAGGGTGAAGAGGAGCAGGTGGTGCATGCATTTTTCGATCGAATATTTGACAATTATGACATTTTCAGACCGCGTAAATACAATATTTAAACAAAGACGGCTAGAAATATCCTGCACGCAATATCTTTTGGGTTGTGGCGTACCGATACATATGACCACCACATGCTTCGAAGTGACAGTCATTGAGAAAATTTTCGGCTTCGTCATGAGTTAGAAAACATCAAAAAACCGAATCCGCACCACGACAGTAAAGTGTGTTGCCAACAATGTGATATTGTTGAGACTGGAAAAGAATTTTACGTCGTTGCGATCGTGAAAGCTCAGGCTGAAAAGATTGGCTCTGAAGATAAAAAATAATATCTCCATACCATGGATCAATAGCACTGATAAGAAACAAGGATTCATCCGCGATTGGTTGTTCCGCCACAGTTTCTGTATCAGTATGTGGGAAATCACACATAAGTTCAGCAAAAATCAATGATTTCTTGGATTTGGATTTTTCAAATTCCAAATCAAACTCCTGCAGGATAAAAATCCATTTAGAGTATTTTTCCCCTATCAATTATTTGGTCAAGATGTACATCATAGGGTTGCAATCATAAATCACTATCGTTTTGCGTAAAAGTATGTAGTAACGAAAATGTTGGACAACTTGAATAGCTGCCAAGCCCAATTTCTCCACATGTGAATATTTGATCTTAGCCATATGTAAATTTTGACTAAGATAATAAATCACATGTTCACTATGGAATTCATCTTCCTGAACTAAAAACATCCCTATGGTTGAATCGAATGAGGCAAGGTACAAAAAGTAATCTTAGTTGTAGTTGGGAGGATGCAGTAATGGTGCATGGGTCAATGCATTTTTCAAAGCATCAAATGATCTATCAGTGACCTCATCCCAAAATAAAGGAGTGTTCTATTTCAGCAACCTAGTGAAACCTTTCGTTAACTCGACGTAGTTAGGAATGAATCGACGCAAAAATTTTGCTTTCCCTTGCAAACTTTGGAGTTGGTGAAGAGTAGAAGGAGGAGGTAACTTAATGATTGCCTGAACCTTTGATGGGTCGACACGAATGCCTGCCTTCGAGACAATAAATCCCAATAATCGTCCGGATTCTACGCAAAAAACAAACTTGTGAGGATTCAAACGAATCTTATAGTGCCTACATCGCATAAAGATGGCTCGTAAATGAGTAATATGATCTGCTCTGCATGAAGAGTGAGCAGGAAAATCATCAAGGTAGGTTTGCACAATGTGCTTAATGTCGTGAAATGCATAAGACATGGCCCTCTAAAAAGTGGCGCTAGCGTTCTTAAGGCCAAAATTTAATTTTCGATAAGAAAAACTGCCCCATGGACAAATGAAAGTTGTTTTAGGTTGATCTGCAAGGAGTATGTTTATTTGATTGTAACTGGAAAATCCATCTGTGAATGAGAACATTTCACTTCCAGCATAATCGTCAATAATTTAATCGATGTAAGGGGTTGGATAATTGTGTTTTGGACAAGCTCAATTTATATCCCTATAATCGATACATACTCTTATTTTTCCTTATTTTTTAGTGACAGGAACAATATTAGATACCCAGTCCATTAACGGGACTGGATAAATAAAACCTGCATGAAGTAATTTTTCAACTTCTGCTTTGATAGCGGCATCTTTTCTTGGATGAACCTGACATAATTTTTGTCTAATGGGTTTAGCATCTGGGTATGTCTTGATTTAATGTACAATAATTGATGGATCGATTCCTGGAATTTCTTCATATGACTAGGCAAAGATGTCACAGAATTCCTGAAACAGGGCCTTATATGCTTGAATTTCTTTAGGCGTACAAGAAGCACATATGTGAATGTTTTCAATAATTCCAGGTTTTACTAAAATATCAAGAGGAACCGTCGTAGAAATATTTTCCAAATTTAGTTCAGAATCGGCATGTGAGAGAGGATTATGAGTTTCTTTGACATAATTAGTGGTAAAAATAGAAGAGAAATAATTTTCAAAATGATCGAGATCAGGTAAAAATGAAGATCTATGATGAAGATATTCCCATGGTAATTCATCTACCGACAAGAACTCATGAATATGCTCATCAGTATGAAAAACTTGTTGAGAAGGATCCAGAATTGGTGTCGAAGCTAAACTCGATATTAAAAACAACTCCTGATTGATCACATTCACTGGATCAGAGTCGATTGAATTAGTATCAAAAAAGGACTATACTTGCCGATATGCTAACTCAAAAGGACTCAAAGGCATCGGGCCTGTTAGCTCCCTGTAATCAGCAAGATTTGCGAAATTTTGGTTACAGGGAGAAACATTGTTTCAACCACTTTGGGATTCTAGGATCTAGCCCTCCTGAATCCGGAGAGGGATCTCTCCAATAAGTGCAAAGATGGATTTGTCTTTGAAGTTTGGGGTAATAATATTAGGCTAGTTATGAAGGCCAAGGGTTTGTTTTGTTTTTTGGATGGTTGAGCATGATTACTGTTTGAGGTGGAAAGTCCCAAATGCAAAGAATTTCAAAGGTGAGAAGTTGCAAGCAATCAGAGTAAGCTTCGGCCAAAAAGATAGATAATTGCAGGTTTTAGTCCATTGGGCTATGGAGTCATAATAGGGTTTAATTGGAACAACAAGAGGCAAGAGTGATCCATGGGGCAAGTCATCTATGTCTAAGGATCTCTTCAAAGTTTGATTTATGGAATGAAATGATACAATAAGAAGGGGGAATTAAACAGATGCAAAACAAAGAGTAGCGTAGGATATGGTAAGTGCTTTTAAACTAGCCAGCCTTTGACAAATAGTTTAAGAAGAACATAAGAGAAAACTAGGATCTGGTAAGTACTTTTAAACTAGCTAGCCTTTGATACACTTTCGATAGAAAACATATTAAAAAAAATGGAAACTAGAAGGCAACTGTTGGAGTAGAAACTAGCGGGCCGAGCTCACCACAAATCCTCTCCTAGCTCTGCTTTACTTGGTTTCTTTCAAGACCAACACAAAGATGACACAGAATGGCCTAAGATCTGGTAAGTACTTCTAAACTAGCCAACTTTTAACACATTCCAAGGGAAATATTCAGACAGCCTTTGGGGATAAAACTAGGACCAAGGCACACCATATCTTCCATAGTTCATCTCTACTTAACTAATACTGAACATAACATTCAAGAATAATATTCAGCTAAGGCAATAAGACGAGGGAACGCCAACATTCCTATGCTTAAACTGAAGTAAATCATTCCCAAATAACAAATATTGGAAAGAAAACATTACGGATAAGTTACCAGGTCGAGAGAAGGATGCGATATACGATGGGTCTAACTCTATGCATGTTTAGCATGTGAAAGATGGCTTACAACGAAAACATAAACAAAATGACATAAATTCCTGACTGAAACTTATCACTACCATCAACATAGACCAGGATCCCATAAATCAGCTTGTATTGATGCTCCAAACCAGTTACAGCTTTAAGTCCAATGCTTTAGTTTAGCAACCATCTACACATCTCAGCCTAACCTATCTATCACCAGCAGAGCTCCAAGGTTCAGTGAACACTATTTACAGATAGAAGTCTCAAGCTCAATTACATTTCAATGTTCTACAACCAACCCCTCACTCATCTTCTGTAGAAGTATATATACAAGAATGAGGAGGTGAGATCTGATAAAAGATTTCTGAAGATAATTAATACAGACTTAAATGGCTTCTTGGCCTTTGGGGGGCTCAATGAAGAAACTTATAGTAGGTGTCCTCTGTATTAAATAATTTATATTAAATATTTAAGCTCGGTGGGAGCTTTTGTTGACCTTTGTGGCTCTGTGTGACATCGAGGTTACTCTATTGATATTTCGTCATTAGTTTGTTTGCAGAATTGATTTACTGTGTTTTCTTCTGATGTGCGGGGCTGCGCAGGGGTGATATGGCATCAATGCCTCATGAATCACTGATTAAATGTGAATTTTAAACCCTGCAAATGATTTTCTTTGGTGAATCGAAGGTAGGAGGATCGTCACCCTTTGCCTTTGAAATTTCTTCAGTCATGGCAGAAAAACCATTTAAACCCTGCAAAATACAAAAAACTATTATAAAATCCTGCATGTATAGGTTTTCTGCTTTAGAAGGCACGTGGAGGGAGCATGGTCGTTGGATGGCATCATCCAACGGTCGAGATTGATCAGGAGAAGTCATAGAGAGGGTAGAAGAATAGTTTAAATCAAAGTTGTCGATCGCACAGAGATCGACGGTCAGGGGCGGAGGTGAAAAAATAACGTGACAGGGTCACTTTATTGAAAAAAACGGAGAAAATAGGTTAAAAAATGGTGTGTGGGGTTTGGGATGGTCGTGGGCCGTTGAATGAGATCGGCCCACACGATCAATGGTGGAAAAATAGGCGCCAATAAACCTTAAAAACACGCCTGGACATTAAAATTTAATTAAACCATGCTAAGTAAAGTTCCCAGGTCCGGATTTTCTGATTGAACGAGGAACCATGGAGACCCGCCCCAATAGAAAACTACCGCGTGGATTTTGATGTGGCATTGGGACCACCGACACTGCTGTGGAACAGGGGGCTGGGCGATGGAATGTGGGCCGTCGATCTGCAGATCAGATCGACAGCGGAGATCCTTTAAACTCCGCGTCATAGCCTAGTTATCGCATGGGCATCTTCGGAGAGTGATCACTGTCCGATGAGCAACCTCAAATCGGACAGTGGACGTCCATATCGTGCCGAGTCCACGTCCGATCTTTAACGTGCGATGGACGGTGTTTTTGTGAAAAATGCCCAGGCCACGCGTCAATCGGTGTATGGAATCACTGCAAAATTAAAAATACCGCCCCGCTCTCAAAAGCGGTGCAATGGATACCGCGTGGTTTTGCAACGGTGAGTGGATGGCAGGGACCACCGGGCGATGAATTACGCGCCGTCGATCTACAAATCAGATTGATGGTGGAGATCGAATTGAACCTTGAACCAACAGAAAACCTTAGGACATAATAAAAATGTCAAATTAATATAAATTAAGTTTTATACTTTGGGCAGAAATATGTATTTCGAAGCAGATAGGCGCCCGCCTGCGGGGCCATGGGTTCTATGGGGAATCATATGACCAGATTTTAAAGAGGAGGGGCTAGTCACAATCGGGCAACGCGATAAGCGCTTGGAAGGCTAGCGCTCGGTTCCAGCACCAAGGCGTATGGAGGGAAAGAGTTTTAGACTTAGCCCAAGGGGGCTTAAGTCTATAATATATAAAAAACGTGATTTTTATGCAATTTTCAATGTTTTTCAAAGGATTTGGAGGATTTGGATAAGGAAAAGAAAGAGCCTTGAAACCTTAGCAAAGGGTTATGATGAAGGGAAAAGGGGAAACATGAGGTTATTTTTGGAAGAAGGGGGAAAAGGACAATGGTGCTTGCAGCAGTATTCTTTCAATGAAATCAGCAGGATTTCTGAGTGTAAAAATGGGCACAACAATGAATATTTGGACAGAGGCATGAGGCCTTTAAGAGTCTTCAAGAGCCAAAACTTTTTAGCAATAAAATTTTTTCCTTGAAGGCTCTAAAAAGTCTTAGCCACCTTTTGCTATAACAAATTTTATAGGTGGCTAACAGTGGCTCCACTTGGGGATGGTGCCTTCTTGAAGGCATCAAGAACTTCAGACTTGCATTCTCTGGGAGGCTAACCTGTGCCTCATCCATTGGGAGGCCCTTCATTTGCTGGGATGATCTTGCTTTGAAAACATGTTAGCAGCCATAAAAAAAATGGATTTTCATCAATACAACTTTCTACCTACCCAATCCTACTGATCTAACATTTTTTCTTCATTCGAGTGCACTTGGATTGGCAAACTCTTTTCACAACATTTTATTCTTTTGAAAGCGGGAAATCTAATCTATTTCTATTCCTTATTTCTCCATGGACTCAGATTAAACAGTTGAGCCCATATAATTTTCTACCTAATCTACTGTCTGTTGGGATTAAACTGTCCAACAGACTTTATTCTGTAAATTCTACAACATAAATTTAAAAGCATTCAAGTTAGGATTGAAATGTCTAACTTGATGCTAATCTATGGCATAAAAACAAGTTGCACATAGACATTTATTTTGCAGAAAATTTAAAACAAAAAAAACTCTGAGATATGAAATTTGAAAGCATCTCCTTCCTCTTAGGTATAGCTCTGTTTTGACTTTGCTGTGATTTGTATTTCCTTGTTCTCTGGTTCATATTTTGAGCAACTTAGAACCAAATTTTTACATCTTTTGACTCATAATTTGAAACAGTTTTGAGTCATTCTCTCTTTGAAATCTTAGGCTCAGATTTTGTGCATGTTTGAACGTTTAATTTATATCCTAATCTATCTACTGATAAGCCAAGATTAAACAGTTTGGCGAATCGAATTCACTATCCTATCAGCAGAAAATTTAAAACTAATTAGTCAAGATTAGGAAGTATGACTAACTAGAAGTGTGTTTTTAGGAGTGGCATTTAAGCTTGCACACTTTCAGATTCGTTTCTCTTTTTGGTATGGGGCTATACCTTTCTTGTTTTCCCAATCTTCCCTCGTTTATTTATTTTCTTTGTTTTGTATTTTTTATTTTTTATAACTTTGAATGCAGTGGTGGATGAGATATTTATAATGAGGAAAAGATAAAAAGGCCTTAAAACATAGCATGGATCAAGAGAAGTAATGTTTAAGCATCCTGCCATTGACAGGGCCCCCAAAAAATTCTGCTCCATTCAACTCCTGTAAAAAATAAGCATTGTTACCAGCAACTGAATGAATAGAGTAAGGGCCAAGCCATAAGTTGTCAAATTTTCCATGCTTACCCTTTTCTTCCCTCCTTGAGTCCCACTTTAAAACTTTGTCCCCAATTTTGAAATTGTTGGCCTTAGTTCTTTTGTCAAAAAGCTTTTTAATGTTGTTTTGTTTCTACAATGCTTTGTTATATGTTGGAAATATTTTCATTGATGGCAAAGGAAGTGGCAAAGGAATTGGCATCTGAAACAGTAACTAGGAATAGAGAAAATAAACATAACAGAGGAAAAAGGTCAGCAAAGAATAACAGAGAAAGAGTGCATCTACAGAGAGCAGTATCAGTCAAGGAGAAAATTGAATTCAGTAGGAAGGATATTTATGTCCCTGTGGAATTAATCCATGTGTGAACATATGTATGCATCCTGATGGAGGATAATTGAAATCCGTAAGAAAACCTATGAGGGGATTAATGGTGCTCTATATGTAGTTCAAGGAACCGATGCTAATACGGTCGACTGTGTATCCCAAACTGGTAGACAGTGGAGTTATATACATTTGTTGAATATAAGACTGAAGGTAGATTGGGATCAATTTTGGGGATTAATCTCGGAATTGTATGTGCCTTTATTGAATTGATAAAGTGTAATATATGAACATGTTCTTGATGAAGGAATTGTGAATTCCTGCAACCAACACGGAACTCGGTGACTCGGACTTTCATTGGAACAACTCTTTGGAACTACGAACAATCCGAAAAGATTTCATCGGAGCTGTATAACAGTAATTGTGGTTATATGAATTGATAACGTGGAGAAACGAATTAGTGAAAGTACGCTGACGGAACCTGGAGTAGGGGAGCGCAACCATGACCAAGTGAAAAGGCGGTTTATGGTTTTCATCGCACCACCTATGCGGAGTAAGCGGTATTTTAGGAGTTGGGTGCGATTCCATAGATCATTCGCTACGTGGCGAGGTGGACCCACGGAAAACCACTTGTCACTGTGCGCCATCGTGCATTATTGTTCGACCCAGGATGCCCAGCGATATTGATACATACCTTTGATTTGGGAAGATACCATCGGACGATGGCTGTGTTCAGAAGGTGCGCGAAGGATAACCCAAGTACGACACGCCATCGTGCATTATTGCCCGTGCAAGTTGCCAAAGCGATATCCATCGGATTGGATGTTGTGGCACAATGGAACGTGAGCCCTTCGAATGGGTCGATTGTTAGCGCTGGGCCCCAGTTTAATTTATATTGCTCGTTGTTAAAGTTTTTTTAAAAAGCCATTTGATAAAAGCGCTAGTTATTGATATAACGTTCTATTATATATTTTAAATTTCCAAAGGTTGTGGATAATGTTTATTTATCAAATTCCACGAATTTGATAAATAAAATTCCAATAAAAGAAGGAATACCATCAGCGGTTGGATGGTTTTGATTCATGGTTTACTAAAGGTAAAAACTATATAAGGAGAAGACGATTATTGTACATGTGTGCATGCGAAAGGGTGGTGAATGAATAAATTTCTCTAAGAAATATCTGCATGGACGAACTCTGTTCTTAATTGATATATCTGATGCACCTATGGATATGATCTAGAAATGATGAAACTCTACGATGATCGGCAAAAGAAATGAGGAAGACCTGACAGAAGTCTGATGAAGAAATTGAAGAAATATGATGGATGTGAGGGTTGAAGCCTTCTGTATGAAAGTGAAAGTATCCTGTCAGTAGAAGATGGTGTTAAAATCAGGGGGTTGGAGCTCCCTTCCAGTAGTGGCTAGAGAACGAGAGAAGGTTGTAGCCTTTCTGCAGGTGGGTGCCTGCGTGCTAGTATAAGTCTGCGCCAGCATAAAATTGTAAGAAGTTTTATTTATAATGAATATTGAAGACTGAGATAACAGCAGCAGTGGTTTTCTTTCGAATTGGGTTTCCACCTTAAATACTGGTGTTCATATGTGTGTCTTATGTTTGATGGTTTGTTCTGTTATTTCTGTTCGTACTTACTGCTTACTCTACATGTGATGAATGAATGATGCAATGACCTAAGTAAAGACATAATAAGATCTCTAGACATACAAATTGGATTCAGTAAAGTAGCATATGGTTTTAAGAGAAAGAAAAGTAAAAATTTTTCAGCCCTAAATACTGATTCATCCCCCCCCCCTCTCAGTATTTTTTCCAACAATTGGTATAAGAGCCAGGATCTTCTGAAAAATCTTAGCCGCTAGAAGGAAGATCAAGCAAGATGAGAAATCAAGATGGAACATCATCTATCAGGCCTTCGCTCTTTAACAGAAAGAATTTAATCTTCTGGAAAACAAGGATGAGATCCTATCTTCAGTCTTTGGGAGCAGATGTATGGGCAATTGTTGAACAAGGATATCAATATCCAGCTGCAGTACCAACAGATCCGACGGAAAGAAAGAATTATGAAATAAATGCAAAGGTGGTCAATTCTCTATTAGGAAGTCTAACTGAATCAGAATTTGTCAAATTCATGCAGCTGAATACAACTAAGTCAATATGGGACAAAATCATTCTGAGTTATGAAGGTGATGCAAAGGTAAAAAGTGCTAAACTCCAAACTCTTATAATTCAATATGAGAATCTTAAAATGGATAATGAGGAGAGCGTTGCCAATTTATTTTTACGACTTGATGATATTGTAAATCGTATGAGAAATCTGGGAGAAACAATAACTGAATCTACTTTGGTTGAGAAAATTTTAAGATTACTAACGACAAAATTTGAGTCAAAAGTTTCTGCTCTTGAAGAAAAGCAGGATCTTCAAAATCTTACTGTGGTGCAATTTCATGGCATACTAACTGCATATGAAATGAGAAGAGGAGGATCATCTGAAGTCAAAGAAGAAGTCCTTAGAGCTTCTACAAAAGGAAAGGAAGTACAAAAAATAGAAGGATTAGGATATATCTCAGAAGAAGATGAGGTAAATTTTGTAAAGAAACTTCAACTTGGCACAGGACGGTTTAGAGGTAAGCTTCCTTTAAAATGTTTTGATTGTGGAAGAGTTGGTCATTATGCTGCTAAGTGTCCTCATAAAGAAACACATAGAAAGAGGAAGGAAGTAGAAAGAAGGAATAAGAATGGGTTTAGCACTAGAAAAAGTTACTATACTCATGAAGATAGTGATGGGTTATCTGATAGTGAGGAAGAATGTGAACAATATCTTAGACTTCTCATGGCATTTGAAAAAGATTCTAAAGAAGAAAATGATATTTTTTTGGATGCTCTAGAGGATAATGATTTTCTTGATGAAAACAATCAACTCAAAATATTCTTAGAAGAGAGTAAAATAACCATAGAGACTCTGAAAAATCAGCTTGAAGAAAAGCAGAAACACAATGAGAAATTAGAGTGTGAAGTAGTAAGCCTAAGAAAAGAACTTGAGAAAGTAAAGACTCTGAATCTTAGACTTGATAAAGGATATGAAACCTTAGATTATATTATCAAGGTACAATTTTCTCCTCTTATAAAGACAGGTCTTGGATATATCAGAGAATCTTCTCAGGCTTCAGCACCAAATTATCTAAAAGCAGCTACAACTGGTATACAACATGCTGCCACTCAGCAAGGGAATAAAGAATCTTTACATGTAAAGCATTATCATCTCAAATCAAAGAACACTAACAAGAATATCTTTCAAAGAAACACCAATCAACAGGTAAATTCAAGTAGAAGATTTCATGATCGCAGAAATTTCTTCTTCAATGGACAATGTTTCTCATGTCACAATTTTGGTCATAAATATGTTCAATGTGTTGCATATAAAACCATCATGACAAGAGAAACAAGAAAGAAAAGGATTGATATTGAAACAAATAAGAATACCTATAACAACTTTTCTCCTCTTCAAAATGAAGTTGAATGTGCTTATTGCAATAAATTTGGCCATGAATAATTTGAATGCAGGAGCAAAGTTCAACCAAAATAACATGTTCCTTCAAGCTCCAAAGCATGGAAAAAGAAGGAATTACAGGTTGAAAATTGTGGAATAGCATTATTTGCAGAAGGTGAAGAAAATCAATGGTACATTGATAGTGGATGCTCAAGACACATGACAGGTGACAAAAACAAACTTCTTGCATATAGTGCTCTAGATAAGGAAAAGAATGTTACATTTGGAAATGATACTCCTGCTGTCATTAAGGGAAAAGGGTCTGTTTTTATAAAAGAAAAGGTGAAAGCTAATGATTTCATGTATGTGGATGGATTAAAGCATAACCTGTTAAGTGTAAGTCAAATGTGTGATCAAGGAACTGAAGTTGTCTTTAGTTCAAAAGAATGTGTGGTACGTGATCTTGATACAGGTAAAACAATTATAAAAGGAAACAGAACTCCAAGCAACCTGTATGTATTGAAGAATTGCAAAGAACAATGTTACTTGAGTAAATCTTCAGAAAACTGGCTATGGCATAGAAGGTTGGGGCATCTGAGCTTCTCTCAAATCAACAAATCAAGTAGACTTAAAGCTGTTCGTGATCTTCCCAATATTACTCTACCTGAAAATATCATATGCAAATCTTGCCAATTCGGTAAGCAAACTAGAGTACAATTTAATGCCAAGGAAGGATCATCAAGTAAGCCTCTTGAACTCATTCATACTGACATATGTGGACCTATGAGGAAAAAGTCACCATGTGGTGAAGAATACTATATCTTATTCATTGATGATTTCTCTAGAATGTGTTGGATTGGGCTGCTTAAACACAAAGATGAAGCATTTGAGAAATTTCAGATCTTCAAAGCACTAGTTGAGAATGAATTAGATCTAAAAATCAAGTGTCTTAGATCTGATCGAGGAGGAGAATATACATCATATGAATTCCTTGCATTTTGTGAATAACATGGCATAAAAAGACAGTTTTCTGTAGCTGGCACTCCACAACAAAATGGTGTTGCAGAAAGAATGAATAGAACAGTTCAACAAATGGCTAGAGCTATGCTTGATGATTCCGGAACACCTGACACATTTTGGGGAGAAGCAACACATACAACAGTAAACATTCTCAACAAGGCACATGTTTGTGTTAATAGTGATAAAACTCCATATGAACTCTGGTATGGCAATCCTCCCACTGTAAAGCATTTTAGAATTTTTGGAAGCAAATGCTTTATCAAAAATAATGATGAAAAACTTGGCAAGTTTGAACCCAGAGCAGATGAAGGAATAATTCTTGGTTACTCCTCTAGGAGTAGAGCATATAAATGTTACAATAAAAGACTTTAGAAGATTGTTGAATGTATTGATGTTGTTATTGATGAGTCTCCTGCAGCCCCAAAGGAAGAAAAACAAACAACAAATGAAGACGATGGTGACTTATGTCCTTCTACATCAAATAGCAATGATATAGACAGTGAACCCAATGAAGAACCTGAAGATGATTTATCTGAAAAAGCTCCATCCAGATATGTTAAAAAGAATCATCCAGAATCTCAAATTTTGGGAGATAAGGGATCAGGTGTACAAACAAGAAGGACTCTTGTGGGATCTTCTAGCTATCTGGCATTTCTATCCACTATTGAACCACACAATGTCAATCAAGCTAGCAAAGATGAATTTTGGATTCAAGCCATGAATGAAGAGCTTGATCAAATTGAAAAGAATCACACTTGGGAATTAGTACCAAGACGTCATGACAAAAATGTCATTGGAACTAAATGGATATTCAAAAACAAGTTAAATGAGAATGGGGATGTTATAAGAAATAAAGCTAGACTTGTTTGCAAAGGATATGCTCAACAAGAAGTTATATACCTTGAAGAAACTTTTTCTCCTGTAGCAAGACTAGAAGCCATAAGAATGTTCCTTGCTTTTTCAAGCTTCCAACAAATCAAAGTTTATCAAATGGATGTTAAATCTGCTTTTCTCAATGGTGATCTAGAAGAAGAAGTTTATATAGAACAACGAGAAGGATTCATTTTGGGAAATGATGAAAAACTTTTTTGTAGACTTAAAAAGGCTCTATATGGTCTCAAAAAAGCTCCAAGGGCATGGTACTATCGTCTTCACAAATATCTTCATCAACACGTATTTTCAAAAGGGTCTGCTGATAGCAACTTACAAAAAAACTGAAAAATGACAAATTATTGATTGTGGTTGTATATGTTGATGATATCATTTTTGGAAGTAATGAAGAGTCTATGAGTCAGAAATTTGCTTCTGATATGCAGCAAGAATTTGAAATGTCTTTACTTGGGGAACTAACATTCTTTCTTGGCTTGCAAGTGCAACAAGCAACTGATGGCATATTCTTATCACAAGAAAAATATATTAAGCAAATCTTGAAGAAGTATGGCATGGAAGATTGCAAAATTTTAACTACACCAATGATAACTGAATGTAATCTCAGTTCTAATGATGATTCCCCCATGGTAAATCAACCAGAATATAGATCTATGATAGGAAGTCTACTTTATCTCACTAGGACAAGACCGGAAATTATGCATGCAGTTGGGATTGTTGGACGATTCCAAGCTAATCCAAAAGAGTCTCACTTTCAGACTGTGAAAATAATATTCAAATATCTACAAGGAACTCAAGACTTTGGACTATGGTATCCAAAGAATTATGATCTTACTCTTCATGCATACACTGATGCAGATTGGGCTAGAAATGTTGATGATCGGAAAAGAACTAGTGGTGGTGCATTCTATATGGGGCCTCTGTTAGTATCTTGGTTTAGCAAGAAGAAAATCTCCATTTCCTTATCTACAACAGAAGAAGAATATGTGGCTGTCGCATCATGTTGCACTCAACTTCTCTGGATGATGCAAACCTTACAAGAATTTCAAATCAAATTTTCACCTCCTATCTCCATTATGTGTGACAATACAAGTGCCATCAGTATCTCAAAGAATCCTGTTATGCATTCCAAGACCAAGCACATTCCCATAAAATATCACTTCTTACGTGAACAAGTGCTTGAAAAAAAGGTGAAATTGGAGTATGTTCCCTCCAAAGAACAAGTTTCTGATATATTTACCAAACCTCTACCTAGGGAAGAGTTCGAATATCTCAAACAGAAACTAGGAGTAGTCTCTGCCATGCAGAATATCAGATCTACTTAAATACATAATATTAAATTGGTTGTGAGGTGTTGTTGGGCATCTCTGGATGTAGCATGATCTCAGGGGGAGCATGGTATTGTTGGTTCAAAGGATCTTTATCAACTCTTTTCCATTGATGTCAAAGGGGGAGGAAAAGAAACAAAGGGCTTCTATAAGACAATCAGAGGAAGAGTATTGCCATCAATGCCAAAGGGGGAGATTGTTGGAAATATTTTCATTGATGGCAAAGGAAGTGGCAAAGGAATTCTCATATGAAACAGTAACTAGGAACAGAGAAAAGAAACATAACAGAGGAAAAAGGTCAGTAGAGAAGAACAGAGAAAGAGTGCATCTACAGAGAGCAGTTTCAGTCAAGGAGAAAATTGAATTCAGTAGGAAGGATATTTATGTCCTTGTGGAATTAATCCATGTGTGAACATATGTATGCATCCTGATGGAGGATAATTGAAATCTGTAAGAAACCCTATGAGGGGATTAATGGTGCTTTGTATGTAGTTCGAGGAACCGATGCTAATACGGTCGAATGTGTATCCAAAACTGGTAGACAGTGGAGTTATATACATTCGTTGAATATAAGACTGAAGGTAAATTGGGATCAATGTTGGGGATTGATCTCGGAATTGTCTGTGCCTTTATTGAACTGAGCAAGTGTAATATATGAACGTTTCCTTGATGAAGGAATTGTGAATTCCTACAACCAACACGGAACTTGGTGACTCAGACTTTCATTGGAACAACTCTTTGGAATTACAAACAGTCCGAAGGTTTTCATCGGAGCTGTATAACAGTAATCATGGTTATATGAACTGATAACGCAGAGAAACAAATTAGTGAAAGTATGCTGACGGAACCTGGAGTAGAGGAGCAGAACCGTGACCAAGTGAATAGTAAAGGAGGTTTATGGTTTTCATCGCACCACCTATGTGGAGTAAGCGGTATTTGAGGAGTTGGGTGAGATTCCATAGATCATTTTCCACGTGGCGAGGTGGACCCACGGAAAACCACTTGTCACTGTGTTCCATCGTGCGTTATTGTTCAACCCAGGATGCCCAGCGATATTGATACATACCGTTGATCTGGGAAGATACCATCGGACGGTGGCTGTGTTTGGAAGGTGCGCGAAGGATAACCCAAGTACGACGCGTCATCACGCGTTATTGCCCGTGTAAGTTGCCAAAGAGATATCCGTTGGATTGCATGTTGCAGCGCGATGGAACGTGAGCCCTTCGATCGGGTCGATTGTTAGCGCTGGGCCCCAGTTTAATTTATATTGCTTGTTGTTAAAGTTTTTTTTAAAAAGCCATTTGATAAAAGTGCTGGTTATTAATATAACCTTCTATTATATATTTTAAATTGCCTAAGGTTGTGGATAATGTTTATTTATCAAATTCCATGAATTTGATAAATAAAATTCCAATAAAAGAAGGAATACCATCAGTGGTTGGATGGTTTTGACTCATGGTTTTACTAAAGGCAAAAACTATATAAGGAGAAGACGATTATTGTACATGTGTGCATGCGAAAGGGTGGTGAATGAATAAATTTCTCTAAGAAATATCTGCATGGACGAACTATGTTCTTAATTGATATATCTGATGCAACTATGGATATGATCTAGAAATGATGGAACTCTACGATGATCGACAAAAGAAATGAGGAAGACCTGACAGAAGTCTTATGAAGAAATTGAAGAAATCTGATGGATGTGACGGTTGAAGCCTTCTGTATGAAAGTGAAAGTATCCTGTCAGTAGAAGCTGGTGTTAAAATCAGGGGGTTGGAGCTCCCTTCCAGTAGTGGCTGGAGAACGAGAGAAGGTTGTATCCTTTCTGCAGGTGGGTGCCTGTGTGCTGGTATAATTCTGCGCCAGCATAAAATTGTAAGAAGTTTTCTTTATAATGAATATTGAAGACTGAGATAACAGCAGCGGTGGTTTTCTCCCGAATTGGGTTTCCATATTAAATATTGGTGTTCATATGTGTGGCTTATGTTTGATGGTTTGTTCTGTTATTTTTGTTCGTACTTACTACTTACTCTACATCTGATGAATGAATGATGCAATGACCTAAGTAAATACATAATAAGATCTCTGGACATACAAATTGGATTCAGTAAAGTAGCATATGGTTTTAAGAGAAAGAAAATTAAAAAAATTTCAGCCCTAAATACTGATTCACCCCCCCCCTTCTCAGTATTTTTTCCAACATTATAAACTTCCTCTCTGGTTTGCTGAAGATGAATGGTCTGATTTATTCTTCTGATCATGTCATTTTGTTCATTTTGCAACTCTTGGATCAACTTCATCATTGGTACACCAAGGCTGTTTGGAAAAATTGCATCGGTACCATACACAAGTTGGAAGGGTGACATGCCAATAGATTTCTTCAAAGTCAATCTATCAGCCCAAAGTGCATGAACTAGTTTTGTGTGCCAAGACTTTTTATTATCTGCCAACAGTATCTTGATTATGTTCACTAAAATTTTGTTTGAGGATTCTGCAAGTCCATTACCCTGGGGGTAATAGGCCATGGAATGCCCCAATGTTATCTGATATCTATGACAGAACTCAACCATCTTCTTTGATCCAAATGTTGCTACATTATCCGTGATGATCTTGGTAGGAAAACCAAATCTGTAGAGAATGTTAGTCTCCATGAATTTTATAATAACTGAATCATTGGCTTGCCTACAAGGTGTGGCTTCTATCCACTTAGTGAAATAGTCTGTGGCAGTGAGAATCCATCTATGCTGGGCAGAATATGGGGGATGGATTTCTCCTATGAAGTCAATTCCCCATTGTTGAAATGGGGCTTCAACAGTGATTGGATGCAGAGGCAGGGGTAACAGTTTTCTTTTTCTTTCAAAAAGTTCACATTTATGATAGGCTATGATCATCTTGTGCACATCATGGAAAAGAGTAGGCCAATAGAAACTAGCCCTCAAGATTTTGTTGGCTGTTGTCTTCCAATACAAATGACCTCCACACTCTCCTTCATGGAACTGACGCTTAACCTTCTCTGCATCAAACTCAGGAAAACATTTAAGCAATACACCACTTGCATTTTTCCAATAAATACATTTATCTACAATGAAATAGTTAACAGCTTTTAAGAACCTTGCCTTTGTTTTTGTCAAACCAGGAGGTGTATTCAAATTAAGCAAAACATAAATAATATCAGCATACCAAGGAGAATTCATAAAATGGTCTTTAATAATGGGAGTTGAGAAATCTTCTTGGTCATCCAAGGCATCAATCATATTAATATTAATAACTTCAAAATTTGATTCAGCCATTAATCTAGCTAGACCTTGGCCTTTGATGAGTTTAGTGGGTTTTATCTCTAAATCATATTCAAGAATAACAACAATCCACTTACCTCTCTTACCATCTGGGTCCTGTGTTAGGATGTCTTTAACGACTGAGTTTGGGACAAAGGCAATGATGTGTGAGTGAAGGATGTACACCCTGAAGTCTTTCAAAGCTTTAACCAAGGCAAAAGCTTGCTTCTCCATAATGTTATACTTCAGAGGGGCATCCCTCAATGCCTTACTAAAGAATGGAATAGGTTGCTCTTGTCCTTGTGGATTTTTCTGTAAAAGGACAGCAGCTATGGTATGTTCTGATGCAAATGAAAAAATATAAAAATATTTTGAAAAATCAGGGCTTATAAGAACCGGTGTTTTGGTTAACGCTTGTTTCACCAATTCAAAGGAATTATTTTCTTCCAAGGTCCATTTTACCCCTTGCTCCTTCTTCAACATGTTTGTAATATTCCTAAGGAGCTCTGCCAAGTTGGGGATGAACCTTCTCAAAAAGTTAATCTTTCCGATGAAAGATTGCAACTCCTTGATGTTCCGAGGATGAGAGATTTGCAAAATGGCCTCAATATTCTTTGGATCTATATTTATACCCTCCTCAGAAATGATGTGCCCAAGAATTTTACCTTCTCGGAGACCAAATAGTGTCTTCTTAGGGTTTAAGGATATTCCAAACTTTCTGCATTTCTCGAAAAATTTTCTTAGATGTTCTAAGTGCTCTTCATATGTTTTTGAAAACACAGTGACATCATCAAGGTATATAATGATGAAGAAGCCCAGTTCCTCCGAGAATGCTATGTCCATGGCTCTCTGAAAGGTTGCTCCAGCATTCATTAGACCAAAGGGCATTTTCACATACATGAAATTGCCCCATGGTGTAGTAAAGGTTGTCTTTAATTGATCAGCAGGGTAGACAAAGATCTGATTGTACCCTGAGTAGCCATCAAGCAAAGAAATTATTCTAGACCCTACCACCCTTTGTAAAATATGATCCATCTTAGGTAAAGGGTAGTTGTCCTTTAATGAAGCTTTTTTTAAGTCTATAAAGTCTATACAAAGCCTGATCTCTCCAGTTTTCTTCCTAACTGACACCAGATTAGACACCCATTTAGAATATCTAATAGGGAAAATAATACCAGCCTCGTACATTTTCATGATCTCCTTCTGAACCAAAGGCAACTGGACAGGGTTTATTCTGCGCAGCTTTTATTTGAATGGTTTTTGGTTTTCTTTGAGATGGATTTTGTGCTGTATTATTTCAGTGTCATAGGATTTAAGATCCTCGTAACTCCACACAAAAACATCAGAGAATTCTTTAAACAACCCTATGTATTTGAGTTTAATGTGAGCTGGTAAAGTCTTAGACAGTTTAAACATCATGGGTTTAAGTTCACTGCCTATATTGCACTCTTCCACTTCAGTCTCTACAGGTTCTAGTTCTGGTTTATTTGCCACATCGTTAAAATTGAACAACTCTTCTAAAGGGGTCAGACCCTTAGGCAAAATTTCATATTTAGAGTGTAGAGTTTCTAACTCCTCTGTTTCTAACTCTGCATTCAATTATGTTTTTTTTTCTAGTTTGCTAGTCAGAAGATTAATATTGACAAGCTCAGGAGATGACTCTTCTTCACCAAGAAAATTTCCTTCACTGCAGTCTGTATCATAGTTTGAGTCCGAACTGAGTAGTTCGAATTCATTTCTGAATTGCATGAAGTCTTCTATTTGTTTGTCTCCGTCAAACACCTGAAAATACTTTTTATTATCAGGCACAGCTGGTCTAAATTTCACCTGAGTTGTGCAATCTTTAGTGTTATATGGCATCAAGCATGTTCTAGCTGCAAAGGCTAAATTGTGGGCGGCAATATTTCTTTTTCTTGGGAAAAAAATTAGTTTGGACTTCTCGAATGTTTTTCAAAGGTCCATGACATCGTTTTGGTACGCCCTAAGTCTGGGATGATTTGCATTATAATCCCCATTAACTTGCCTAATGACTAACTCTGAATCCCCGTACACATTGACTCTTCTAGCTCCTAACTTTTTCAATAGATGTAAGCCTAAGAGAAGGGATTCATACTCCACTATGTTATTGGAACACTGAAAGTTTAATTTGCAGGAAATGCATTCTGTGTGGTTATTGTCAGTGTTAGAAGTCTAGACACCTGCACCAGCGTTAGTTCTAGTGCAGGATCCATCAAAGTACATACTCCACAGAGAACTATTTTCAGTTTCATCTATTTGGTGGTTGTCCTCTTCAACTAACGCGCTTCTTTATTGTTGTGGAATGTCAGCACTTAGTTGCGTTTGTTTTAACTCAATTTCTTCATTGGGTTGAGGATTGTTTCCTTGACCGTCAAGGTTGAAGAGTAATGGACTCATGACTTGAAGCTCAAAACCTTTGTTTAGTTTTCTAGGGTTCTCTGGTTCAGCAAATAGTTCAGACACTTCTATGTTATCTTCATCCTCCTCTTTATCTGTCATTAAATTAGACAAGGTCACTTGTTCACCAAAAGTTTCATTATTGAACATGATAAATGAATCAAGGCCTGTATTTACAGAATAAAGGGGAGATTTCTGTGGTCTGTCTTGGCTTGTGACTGTGTATTGCATATGAGACTCCCTGTAAAGTCTTCTATTATGATTGAAAACAGGGATAGTCACATAGGACATGTCCATTTGCATAGTCCCTTGTAACTTAGCCCCCCATGATCTTAATAAAAACATTCCATATTTTGGGGGAACATCAGCCACAACAATATCCATTACTATGCATTTGGCTGGAATCTGGGCTAAGTTAACACAGAGGTCTTTGATTAATCCTAAACATTTTACTCTGCTTGAGTCAAAGGAGTAAAGATCTTTGTAAGGTCTGGTGATTTCTAAACTAAGGCTCTCCATTATAGATTTTGGCATTAAATTATGAGAAGCCCCAGAATCATGCATAGCATTGTGTAAAATCTTGTCATGAACATTTAAACTCACATAAAAGGGAGGCACAAGTCCCTCTTGATACATACCTTCAATATTTGGACCAAAGATAAGCTCTGGTTGGTCATCATTAAGATTGACAGTGTCCTCATTCTCTTCAATGTTTAAAGCCTTCAAAATTTGGGTCCTATATACATGTTGGGCAGCTAACTCTGTCACGGAAAATAGATTTTGATCTTCGAAACTTCCTGCTCTAGGTTGAAAGGAATTTGATTCTTTAAGGTACTTGTTTCAGCCTTATTAGCTGTCACTCTATCAGCAATGTCAGCTTGCTGATTATTTTTATTTATTTTTGACAAAATTGTTTTAACAGGAGTACTAGCTGAGATGTTAGTACTACTAATGTCTGCACTCTGTTTTTCATCATTTTGAGTGCCCTTCTCTTTACCATTATCATAATTTACAGCCACTATTTTTTCCTTTTGTTTGACCATTTTAGGCTTGGTTGTAGTGATGCTTTGTGAAGGCTTGTCAGAGGTTTTAGTGTTGGGAGTTTGTTGACTGGTTTTGCTTCTAAGGTCATATTCTTTTTTATATTCTATGATGACATTTTCCATGTCTTGATGATAATTTTCATCATCATCTCTTCTATCATCATAAGGTGTGTATAGACCTTGTTTTCTATCATAATGAACCTCAAAGTCATCATTATCTACTCCCAGCATGTTTATATCATCATCCTTTGTTATTTCATCTGCTTCCTCAACCTCACTTACATAGTTTTGATGAAAGGGAGGAGTGATCTGTTGATCATCTTCCCTAGGTCTGTTTGGATGTTGGTTCCTTCTAAAATTCCAGTTTTGGTTTTGGTTTCTATTTTGAGGAGAGGCTTGGTTTTGACTTGCTTGTTCTCTCTCAAGGATGCTCATTTTCTTCATCATCTCCTCCATCATTCTTTCCATTTTTGAGTTTGAATTAGAAGGTGTGTTTTCCTCTCTAAAAGAGACTCTCTTCTCATTTTTCATTCTTGCTCTCTTCTCCATTAAGTTGACTTCCACAGAAAGAGCACCCTTTTGCATCTCTTCAAGAGTTGCAAAATCTCTCTCTCTCAGCTGATAGGCCATCTCAGGGTCAAACCCTTTAAGAAACTTGTTTAAAGCTGAGCCTTGTGGAGGTTTTAGTTCTGTGGAAAGTGCATTATATACACTATTGAATCTGGTACAATAAGCTTGTACACATTCCCCCACGTTTCTATGGATATTTTTGTAACCAGAAAGGCCTTGAAGAGGGTTTTTCTTTACTTCCCATTTGTTTAATAATGTTTGATGGAAGGCTTGGAGATCATTAATACTATGGGGGGTTAAGCCTTTGAACCATTTTCTTGCTTCTCCCCCTAAGCTCTGAGAAAATAGTCTAAGCTTGACAGAATCATCATCAATTTCATTTCTGTCAAAGTAGTCATTCATATTATCCACATGTTGTGATGAAGTTGTAGCATTGCTAGCATCATACAATGGAATTTTGGACTGATAGTCCTGTGGAAGATTGACTAATGGAAGAGGAAGGACTAAGGGAGCATACCATGCTACCATGATATGTGGTAGGGGTGGATTAACAAAAGGGAAAGTGGGATGAAGTGGAGTGGTTTGGATAGTGGATGTAGGGTGAGCAGAAGTGGATGGACCAAGAATAGACTGCTGAGCTGATCTTGGATGAGAGACACCTAGGTTGTGAAGGAAATGTAAATCAGGAGGTGTTGTTTCTCTGCTACCGGGATGTTCACTTGTTTTAGGAGATGAAAGTGAAGACTCAAAATATAACTGATCTAAATCACCAAGAGACCTAGTTCTAAATGGATTTACCAAGTCAACTTGTGATTGTTGTAGAGCTGAAATATTTTCAGGGACCGAATTAGCTCTTAAGGGTTATCTGTAAATAGTTGATAATTTAATCTTAGGATACTTCCTAAGGATACTTTCTGGGTTACCGACTATTTTAGGTGGATCAGGGTCTGGGTAGGCTCTAGTATGAATATTTCTAGAAGCCACTATGCTGTTTTTTTTAGACCCAAATAAATAGAAAAAGTTCAACCAGGTATGCCAATATTTAAGACATTAACTCGTCTATTTAGAAAAATTTTAATACTATAGTTTTCTGACTGAGTTTGAATGATATTACAATAATAAGGGTTCTTCCCAGTGGATTATTAAGGTCTGTTCAGGATTGTGGAGTCACCAAGTGGAAGTTTTTATCTCCTAAGGAGGTAAAAGGTTTTATGGTAGACCACCATGTTTATTGGATACCAATCTGAAATATTTTTGGTGTTTTCTGAGTTATTTTTCAATTGTGTGGTTTCTAAGAATATGCTAACTCTATTTCAAAACTTAGCTACAGTTATGAGACAAAGAAAATGTACTCTTATGGCTAAGCCAGCTGATTTTTCAAGGTTAGATAAAGTCTTAAGAGAATCCTAGGGTTTACCTAGTTTTTCACTGATTCAAACAATTTCCATCATTATTACCATTCCTCGGTAGTGCTTGAAAAGGCTTCTTTTTACTCACAAGTTTTATGAAGCGTTTAAGGGAACCTAAAGTGATCTCTGATGTCCTAGGGTTACCTTAAAATGAAAATAATTCGGGGATCAATCCCCAGTGGAGTCGCTAGAAATGTTAGCTCCCTGTAATCAGCAAGATTGGCGAAAGTCCGGTCGCAGGGAGAAACATCGTTTCAACCACTTTGGGATTCTAGGATTTGGCCATCCTGAATCTGGAGAGGGATCTCTCCAATAAGTGCAAAGATGGATTTGTATTTGGAGTTTGGGGTAATGATGTTAGGCTAGTTATGAAGGCCAAGGGTTTGTTTTGTTTTTTGGATGGTTGAGCATGAAAATTGTTTGAGGGGAAAGCTCTAAATGTAAAGAGTTTCAAAGGTGAGAAGTTGCAAGAAGATAGAACAAGCTTTGGCCAGGAAGATAGATAATTGCAGGTTTTAGTCCTTTGGGCTATGGATTCATAATAGGGTTTAATTGGAACAGCAAGAGGCACGAGTGATCCATGGGGCAAGTCATCTATGTCTAAGGATCTCTTTGAATATTGATTTATGGAATGAAATGATACAACAAGAAGGAAAATTAAACAAATGCAAAACAAAGAGCAGCCTAGGATCTGGTAAGTACTTTTAAACTAGCCAGCCTTTGACCAACACTTAAGAAGAACATAAATGAAAACTAGGACCTAGTAAGTACTTTTAAACTAGCTAGCCTTTGATACACTTTCAATAGAAAACATTTTAAAACAAAGGGAAACTTGAAGGCAACTGTTGGAGTAGAAACTAGTGGGCCGGGCTCACCACAAATCCTCTCCTAGCTCTATTTTACTTGGTTACTTTAAAGACAAACACAAATATGACACATAATGGCCTAAGATCTGGTAAGTACTTCTAAACTAGCCATCTTTTAACACATTCCAAGGGAAACATTAAGACAACCTTTGGGGATAAAACTAGGACCAGGGCACACCATATCTTCCATAGTTCATCTCTACTTAACTAATACTGGACATAACATTCAAGAATAATATTCAAATAAGGCAATAAGACGAGGGAACGCCAACATTCCTATGCTTAAACTGAATTAAATCATTCCCAAAAAACACAGATTGGAAGAAAACATTCAGATAAAGATTTTC
>CM076582.1:542029171-542222281 GCA_034641835.2 Pinus albicaulis | reverse complement strand
AGGATATCCTATGTCCATACAGTTGACGGTTTTTAGGACCGTCACCATCGTATTTGATAGTGGCGGACAACAAGGTCATCTGACATGATATCACCAAATGCTCTTGTAGTGAATCTTTCAAAGAAAAATACCAAGCATCACTTCTAAAAGGACTGTAGAATATAGATTCACGCTCCCTAAGATTCAAAATCTGTTGGGTTTCGGGAAGAGTTACTTCTTCGTCTGGACCGATAAGTTCTTTAATGGAAATGAGGTCAGAAGGAAGATTTTCAGTAATGATATGTCTTACCCTAGGTGAACCAGGATCACTGGAAGTTGGAGTAATAAATCCTGAAGATGGTTCCAAAACAGCAGGTTCAGTGTCAAGTTTAGAAATTTCAGGTTCTTTAGCAAATTCATTGGAAGGAGAAATACTATCAGTAACTTCGGAAACTGAAATCGGCTCTTGAATATGTTCTGTTGTTTGTAACTAATAATCAGGATGAACAACTATAGATGACTCTCCTACTTCTGTTGATCTAATTCTACTGTCAGTAGTTGATACTAGAGCTCACAACCCTTCAAGTTGGCTTCGTGTATATGAGGAGGTTTCTCCTGAAGTCTGTGTGATTGTCTTGGTAATTCAGCCACGATTAAAATTTTTAACCACACGCAATCAAATGAAAAATTTCAATGAAAACTCCTGAAGTCACTAAGGAAACAAACAAATGAATCACACGCTTAAAAATATAGAAGATCAAACCACACACAAACATCAACTTCCCACAGTAAAAACACTAGTTGGTGATGAAATCCAACGTCGTAGAATTTAATGCAGAAAGGGCGGTTGGAACAGTTACCCCGACAACTTGCTTAATGAAACAGACCGGTGCAAGTTTCTCCACTTAAACCATCTCAAGTGAAGATAACCCTCCGGAGAGTCCAAGTGAGTCTAGCCGACGTTTTCTCTAGGTACAATGGGATCTTTACTCCACCGTCACCTTAGGAAAAACCGTAAGATTATGGTCACTATGGTTACCAACAGGAACTAATATACCTGGGGGAACAGTCTATGGTCCGACATACGCGCAAGGGTAGAGTAACAAAGCTAAATCCCCTTGAAGGCTCCTTGACATAATCCAAGGTATACCGACAAGTGACCCCAAGCTCCTCGAAAATGGTCTATCTGAGGTTTACCGTTTGTAATACGTGCATATCTTATATTGTTCCCAATGAGATAGAATTGATTATCACACTGGTTCAGATATGACCTCGTGCTTGACTCCTTTAAGAGGAGCTTCCCAGAGCATACAAGCAACTATTGGATTTTTTCTTACCGCAAGATTAACTACTTGTTTGTTTTAACTGTCTTGGAGAGTTTATTACTCCCTACTCCAAGACACTAGCCTAAGCTATATTAGTGAAAAGAGCCCTAGAAATAAAAAGTTGCTAGATTAATTTTAATTAAGTGTTGATTCTAAGAGGTGTTTCTTAAGACAATAGGTACGTGAGTGAAACGAATGATGTGTATTGACCTGACTCAAAACATACTAAAAATGCATCTAATAATGAGAAACAATCCATTTTCTTTCAATGAATTCTAGTTAAGGCAGAGTTGAGAAATGCATTTTTCGAAAAACAAATCTTTCCTTCAAGCAAGAATAAATTAAAAGAAATCTAATTTCAATGAGAACTCAAACTGATCTATGCTCAATAAAAATCCCTTTTGTTCAAGATCGCAACTACAAACTAAGATTTTTCTTCAAAAGACACTACAATTTCTAAAAAGCACTCAAAACTAAAAACACTATCTTGAGATCTAAAAATGCTAAGACAAAATCCGAATTAAAACTTCAAATATTTTAAGGATGTCTTACTTAGCTTGTGATCTCACTAAGAAATTCTTTACTTGAATCAGAAAGAACTTGAAAAAACATCCAATTTTCATTTTTAAGTGAAATTCCAAACTTATTAAATTTTTTTTTTCAAAGATATGCAAAGGAGAAAAATAGGATCTAAATCTCACAAACAATTTCTGCTAAAATGCCAAACTCAACAAGAAATCAAGGAAACACCAGTGATCTAATGGTATACCAAGGTTTCTAATCTTTGAGCGGGATAAAGACAAAGCAGAAATCATTAAAACATGCAAATCTTTCAGAAAATCAATCAAAACTAAAAGTGCTGAAATGAACTCTTAATCAAGGCTTCCTGACAGAAGACACAGGTCTGGGTAATCTCTGAGAACCTAAAAAAGTAATCCAAAACAGAGGATTTTAAGATTTTTCAAAAAGTTGATAGAACCCATGATTATTTGGTACAATCGGGTGTGATCTCACTTCTTTGTTGAGTGCAGGAAAAGTGCGGAGCGCCTCTTTGTTACCGCAATTTTTGGTCTCTGACACCATTATTATTGGATGAACCCAAATTCGCCCATGTAAGACCAATTTTAAAGTAAAATTTCTTTCACCACATAAAATAACTTATTTGTTTATATTTCCTAGTCATATTTAACCCAAAATAAGGAACTTAATTAAATAAATCCTTATTTATTTAATTATTTCCTAAGAATAAGTTATTTAAATCATTATTTAAATAATATTCTTAGTTAAATTTGATTAAATCATCCATAAATAATTAAATAAACCATTATTTATTTAATTATATTCCCATCATTTCCCTAAAATGATAAATAAATCATTTATTTATTTATTATTTATAAATAAAGGAATTGACTCAAGTCAAGAATCCTTTTCCCTCCAACAAATATAATAAAATATTCCTAAAAGGTGCTTCTAGAATTCGATTAATAATATTTTATTCATGCACCGAGTTCTAGACCGCCCCAATATTTTGTTATAAATAGGGGGGTTTTCCCCATTCATTAGTCACCTTCATTGCATTATATCACTCTGGATCTACTCTTGGTCACCATTTTCCATTTTGTTTTATGAACTCCCATTGAGTTCCATGTTTGCTTTTCTACATCCATAAGAGAGAGAAATGTTAGATCTGAAACACTGAGGACTTCCAAGAACCCATCCCACTGAGGAGAACCAGAAAACACCTTTCTTGTTTTCCTCTCAGGTGCCCCATTCTTTAATATAATATAAAACATTCTTTTAAACACTTTGTTCTTGTCTTGTTCATTGGATGCATGGAGCCATGTTATATTTTATCTTCTTAATGTCTTTTTGTGCTTAGATCTGAATTTGTGCAGCAAACTTAAAGATATTTTGCAGCCATAATCGATGTTAGGGCTACTTGATATGCATAGCTAAAGTGATCTTTTACAACGAAAGAATCATACTAACAATTGGCGACTCCACACGGGTTTTCTTTTGCGACCGTCGTTGTTTCATATATTCCTGCATATCCAGCTGTTTTAGACCCTAGGGTTTCTCTCCCCTTTTCTGTTTTTCCTATTTTTATGGTGATTTTCACCCCTAAAACCCTTAAACAGTCAAATTTTTAACTTCCGTGTGTTTATGGCCTTATTGCGCAGGTGACAGACATCAGCCGCAACTGAGACGACAATTTTTTTTGAAATCTGCCGCCGAGAGAGCCGGATCTGCAGGTCGCACTTATCGGCCCAAAAAGTACGACCTGAGCCTCAGGACGCATTTTTCTACCCCAAACCTGTGACCTGGACTGAAAACAGGTCAAAACCTGCGACCTGCACTTTTTCCGCAAATTTTTCAGCACTTTTTCTAGGTTTGTCTGAAGCTTCTGTCAGGGTTTCCCAGCCTCTGTCTCTGCCCGTTTGGACCTGTTTCTGATCTGATTCACTCAACTAAGAGGGAATATTTCCCCTTAGGGCTCTAGTACCCCCCACTTTTTGTGGGCGATTCTTTGCTATTACAGAATTCTGAATTTACAGAGTTTCAGCCCTGTTTTTCTTTGATCTGATACCTCCTTTTCAGATCCCTTTAGATAAACTCTTCTCCCTCTCAAAACCACCTCATATCGTTTTGTTTGGGTTCTTTTCTAAGGCCCCTGCCTTGTCTCTTCTATTTTTAGCTGATCTCCTCCTTTTAGCAGCAACCTTGCCTCTACTCATTTGCTGTTCTCTGCACCACTTTTCAGCAGATTTACCCTTTAGATCCCAATCCCTCCGGACCTTCGATCTATTGACCTCTTTTTAGCATGCTTTGCCTAGTTTTTTCCCTCTTATAGACTAGCTTTGAGAGACCCGCCTTCTTGGGTTAGACTGCTGCATTTTTAGTTGTTAATTTTCTGTTCTTTTAGTCTTATTTACTGCAGATTTCTTTTCTGTTACGCAGCACACTCTTTCTTTTACTCTCAAAACATCTAGGTTTAAACAATTAAAATTAATGCATGCCACACACTGACCCTAAGTGAAGAAGCACCTAGTTAACACCGTCTGGGAAAGACTTTAAAATCAATTGTCACTGCACCTTTCTACCCTTGACCTCACTTGATTTTGTCCCTCCCTGCCCTCGACGATTTTTTCTTCTTCCTGTCATCATTGCGCCCCCAAGGTGCCTTTCTCGGAGACTTCTTGGCCTTCACCCTCAGTTTCCGCATGGTCAACTTCCTCCTTCCCGTCATCCTCGAGTGAGTCCTCCCCTGAGTCTGCACTCTGACTCTTCCTCTGATTGTTTGGGTTCTCCCCCTACTCCTGGTTCTCCCCCTGTAACCTTTACCATGTATACTTCAGGGCCTACTACCAGCAGCAACCCCAGTACTACTGCTGGGTCTGTTTCCAGCGGAACCACCTCGAGACCTACCTCGACTGCCCCATTGCTCCCTTATATGGTCGACCTTAGTCTCCCTGACTTCAATCAGCTAATCAATGATCCTATTTTCCATGATGTTAGTTGGCCTCCTATGCCCACCAAGCTCCCCTCCGACATTCCCAAGTTCGAAGGCCTTGCTGGTGAAGATCCTTCTAACCATATCCAATCTTTCCACATGTGGTGTTCATCCAATTCCCTTACCGATGATTCTATCCGTCTTTGGTTGTTCCAACGCACACTTACAGGTGAAGCTTCTAAGTGGTATGTTGACCATCCCACCTCTTCCCATACCACCTTTGTAACCCTTGCCCGCGCCTTCTTATCTTATTTCTAGCTTCCCCCTCGTTATGACACCGGTATCGAACTTTTGACTTCTTTCCGTCAATCGTCTGTGACCCGCTTATTCGATCATGTTAAAGAATGGCGGCGAAGAAAGAGTCTATGTAAATCCCCTACCTTCGAATACCATGTCTACATGGATTGGTTCCTTAGATCTCTCTTACCCGCCATCGGCAAAGATGTCGCATCCCATTTTCCTCAAACCAAAGAAGCCGCCCTCCAAATAGCCTTGAAATATGACCTGATCTATGCTCACTCTGGTTATGTTTATACCGTCCTTCCTGACCTCCCCAGACCCAGTGGAACTAACACACCGGGGGCACCTCATGCCACTGACAGTATTGTTGGAGCTCTCTCTCATCCATCCGCTCAACCTCTCATGAGCTATGGTTTTCCTGGGGGAGGGGGCACCACCTCCTGCACTTCTCCCCCTCCCAGTAGCACGCATCCAGGATCCGGCATGCCTCCTCTTTCTGCCCAACCTCCGGTTTACCACACTGTTACCCAACCTCATTATCATCCATACCCACAGCCTAGTGCTCCAGCTCCTCCAGCATTCTCACCCCCGCCTCCCTTGCAACAGCAGTCACCACCCCCTCAAGAGAAGGTGTATGCATAGCAGGGATTTTTGGCTACCCAACCACCTCACGAACCGGTAACCACTCAACCTCCTCCATCTGGTACCTATGATTACCAGATCCTCATGATGAACTCTGACCAACCTATAACCGTCGACCTTAACCTTCAAACTCTGTCCAGTCCGTACTCCCAGCCTCTTGCTCCATCTGTCCCCGAGTCACCTTCTTCCGGTTCTACAGAGCCTATTTCGACAAATAATAGTCCCTTGCTTATCCCTCCGCCCAAAGCCGAGGTTCATACCCAGATTCCTAAGGGACCATTACACCGAAATGTTGCTTCTGACCGAGCTGCCCATGCATATAACATAGTAGATGAGCTGGCCCAATCTCCTGCTGCCATTTCAATGCTGGAACTCCTCCAGTTGTGCCCTTCTCAAAGAAAATCTCTGCTATCATCCCTGGGTGCTGTAGATCCTGCAGATGACCAATTGATTGTTTTCGACGCCCATTAGTCAGAGTATCCTCCTCTTCCTACTTCCGTAGCTTTCCAAATCCCAGTCAAAATCCGGAATGCTCACATTTCCCGGTGCATCATTGATGAGGGGGCATCCACTTGTGTGATGTCTGCTTCGGTTTGGAAACAACTCGGATCTCCTGAGTTGGCCCTTCCCACGATCACTCTTCGTGCATGGGATGGCCATGCCTCCCAGCCCATCGACCTTTTTCGTAACTGTCCTATCACCCTTGTGGGAAAGACTGTTTGTGTTGACGTTGAAGTTATCGACGCCCCTCTTGACTATAACATTCTTTTGGGGCGTAGTTACACCTATTCCATGTCTGTCGTCCCATCCGCAGTCCACCGCAAGATGTTTTTCCCTCATAATGGAAAGATAGTCACCGTTGACCAATTGACATATCATGAGCCAAACTCTCAGACTTCCCCTGAGTCGATCATCTCTTCTGTAGCCAATAATCCAACCGTCAATTCTTTGACCAGTGTCCCCCCCGGCATCTACAAAGACTCCTCCTTGCTTGGAACCTTCCCTGGTCTCCCTCCTCCTCTTGTCTCGGATCCCAGCTCAGCGAATTTTTGCATGATGCAATCATCTCGGGCCGACCTCACGCAGCCCGCTTCGGCTAGTCAGCAACCTCAACCTCACCTGCCGCAACCTGATCCTAGCCCTTTGCCTCAGCCTTCCAGACCTCTCCCTTCTGACCCTTCTCCTACCGCTGATACCCATGCACCTCTCTACCCTCTCGAGTCGGTTCCACCAGGTCTCAACCATCTTGGAGCTGTCCCTCCTGGCCATTACCCTACTGGTCAGATACCGTTCCTAGCTCCCCCACCAGGAGTGTACACGGTACCTGTCATGGCCACCCTCTCTCTTCCTAACCTGACCCTTGGGATTCCCATCTGGTACCTTGATCCTCCAGCCGCTACCCCGCCTGGTCAACCCAAACCTTATCTTTCTTTGACCCCGGTTCAACCAGTCCCCCTGACTTCACCCGCTACAACAGTGCCTCATTCACCTCAACAGGGTCCACCTCCTGTTGCGACCGCTTCAAGTAATAATGGAAAAGCTCACAGGAGGGAATCAAAGGAGAAGGCTGCCTCGACAAACCCTGCCCCTCCTCGGCCTCCAAAGCATACCAACCAATGTGCTTTGTGTGATGTTGTCAGTCACGCCACCCATACCTGTCTGGAATTGCCTCATCTCAAGCCCATGGTTAATGTCGCGTTCCCTGAAGCCTTTGTTTCTTCCGCGACCACGGCCATGAACCCCAAGCCTATTCACACCAACCACCCCTGTGCTTTGTGTGATCTCCATGGCCATTACACCCACCTTTGTTCTCGCCTCAAGGACTTCCACACCTCTCTAGCCACGGCCTGCCAATTTGAGGCCAAGCGCAACGAGTCCCCCTCTCCCCTATTCGCGCATTTTTCTTCAGCAGAACTACCAGACATGACTTCTCCCATTGACATTCCCCCTCCTGATGTCAAGCTGACGGAGCCTTCATCCACCATTTTCTACCTATCATCATCCATGAGACCCTCGGGGAACATTCCCTCTGAATCCTCCCCTGTTGTTTCGCTTGACCTTCCTTCGGCGATCACCTTGGGCTCAACATCGGTAGATCCTTAATCTACTTACTCCTCTATCACCCCTTGTGATGACATGCATGTGAACCTCTCTTCTCATGATGATGAGTCAGGTAGATTCGCCACATCAGATGGTATTTCTCCCACCATTCACCCCATCTTCTATCACGATGATGACAGTATGGCAGAACTCACCACCCCTGACTTTATCTATTCCCCCTTACATCAACCCCATGCGTCCGCACCACATACACCTCGTGGCCATTACATTGAAACCCCATATTCGGGTATGGGGGCACCCATATTTGAGAGACCAAGAGAAGAAATTATCCTCAACTCTCCTAGTGTATCTGTTCGTGACGAATTTAGTACCATTATTATTCCACATATCGAATCCCCTCTAGAGTCCCATATCACTTTAGATCACTCTAGGGATGATACCCCTTATCGTTCCTTCATCTTACATCAACAACCCAGTCTTTTAGACATTGTTGTTGACAAACCTATAGGTTTTCTAAGAGAGCATCAGTTCATCATCTAAAAATCCTCTGTTTGGGATAGTGGCACCAGGTATGCCAACCCAGACACTTAAAGTCCATTTGATTCATATATTCAGTTCTAAAAGAGATTGGTCACCCTCCATTTCCTTTCTCAAGCTGCATAACCATAACAAAAACAAATGGGGCACCACTTCATTCAAATGTGTTTAGATTCCCCTTTTCCTAAATACATTTTGGCATGAACACATCATGCTTAGGGGCACCTAAGTCCCTCAACCATACAAATCCCAGATCCCAGCCAAAAAAAAACAGCACCGAAACCCCCTTTCTTTGACAGGTCGCACTTTTCAGGTCGCAGTTTTCTGCCCAGTACCTGCTACCCATGTCGCAGAACAGACCCCAAAAAGTGCGACCTGGCCTGTTCATGAGCCCTGGGTACCTGTTATTTTTTATTACCTTGATACTTCACCAGGAAACATTTTGCCCAAGAAGGATCTCTTCACCTCTCCTCACAATCGGATTTCCTCACTTACAACACTTGTACTTGCGGCACCACTTTGCCTCCATACTCGTACTTGTTCGTGTTGATTTTTGTCATGAGTTACCATCTTGTACTCGTGTTTTCATGGTCCCCAATTTAACCTTTACTGTGTGGCAGCACCATCAAGTCGCCCTTGTTTAGAGCATCCGAGTTGAGTCATCCTCGCATTCATGGAATCTATCCTGAGTCCCTTTTGCAGCCATAATCGACGTTAGGGATACTTGATATGCATAGCTAAAGTGATCTTTTACGACGAAAGAATCATACTAACACCTGCACTGTCTCAAAAGAAAAAGAGAGGACACAAGGAAACAAAAGAAAAAACCAAAAAATTCTCAAAAAGTTCTGAAGGATTCTACAGGGATTAACTACCCAAGTCAATATAAATCATTAAAAATCAGGAAACATAAGTTTATAAATTAAAAGTAAAAGAAATAAAAGCTCAAAAAGTTCCCGAGTGGAGTCGCCATTTTGTTGGAAAGATTAGTCGTTCTTGCAAACAAGACAGACCTCCCAAGTGTCCTACAGACAGCTAGCAACAAACGGACAAACAAAGCTATCTTTCTCTAGATATATTGCGATTTATAGTTAAATTCTATAAAGGTTTAAAGATCCTACCTTTGATCCAATGCTTATTTGTAGTAGTAGTCCTTCAATCACTCGAAAGAGTTCTCCTCGAAGATTCTGCAATCACAAACAAACAAACATCAAATAGCACCTGCATAGCATATATTCATAAATCATATCCATTATGGTGATCAAGGAATCCATAAAATAAACCAATCAATTGACAACTTATTGAGAAAAATGGATTTATTTGTATTAACTTAAATAAAGAAGAACCTTACAACCGCGTTCACCTTGATGTTGTACAGGTCTTCTTAGGGTCTGGAGTAGGCGTTTCCTCTACTCAGATCAGCCTTGCACTCTTCCAACCAAGATACATACAGGTATGTGATATTTCCCACATGAAATCTCAGCTAAAAGGGTCTAAGTCTCAACAGCACTTTGTCTCCAACAATACTAAAAATTTAACTCAATTCTCTTCTAAAATATTAACCCCTTTGAGGCTGCCCTATTCCTCTTTTTATAGTGGAAGAGAGGAGGTTACAACTCTGAAAAAGAAGGGATAGAATCCTCCTTCAAAGGGATTAGTTCCTTACATCAAGGGGTTATCTCCTTATTGGATGGGATGCACGAACATGAAAGGAGCGATCTTTCCACCACAGGAATGTTTCTAGAAGCTTCCAAAAATGACTTTAACTGAGCTTCTAGATTTTACTTGCACCTTTTTAATCTTTTACGGGGGTCCACACTTTTAATAAACAGACAGTGCATTTGGCTCCGCAGGATTTAGAGCCAAAAAGTGCGGGACCGCAGGAAAAACTAGGAGAAAGTGCGGTACCAGAGTTTTAAGGATTTTATGAGCTTTTCTCTTAGTTTCAAGGCTTGACTTTGGGAATTATGATATTGTAGACTTTCAAGGGAGTACTAAAATGTCATGGTGACAAATTTCAGTGTAACAGATCCTAAAATCTAAAATTATCATCCATAATCCTCAAAAGGACCAATGATTCACCCCATTTGAAATTCAAATTTTTAGAAATTAATTCAAAAAATTATGCTAAAAATAGTAGAATACAATAAGTCTCATCAAGAGCTTTTTTACCATGTTCATAGGGAAATATTTGAACTGACATTACCAATACTGCCTACCAAAACAGAGTAATGACTTGATATTATATCAAAGGACAATGGGTCTCATCAAGAGCCAACTTGATTAGTTTAATTACAACTAGTGAATTACATTTTCAATATTTGGTTACCAAGTCAAGACACTAGCTTTTAAGTGTTAAAAATACATAGAAAATATCTACAAAAAAGAAAACAAGTTCCAAAAGAGATAAAGTATATAAAATTGAACTTATTTTTTGAAGATTGTAAGAGTAACTAGATGGGACAATGAATCAATGTTGGGTAAAAGGTAACCCTGCTATAAGCTTAAATTGCCTACTGGATCAAAGGCTCTACTTGTGATAAAATACTATATATTTATAAAGCTAATATGTATGAGCCACGTGCTTCATCTTTTTGAACTTAGTAAAGACTGATATAGATATTCATACTTTTATTTTTAAAGAGGAATTCTTATGAATTATGATCAAGTGAGATTTTATTGCTTAATGAAATATTATTTATTGAAATTCATTCCTGCAACTATTTTTATTTTGAAAAAGTTATAGAAATTTCGAAAAAACCAATCAAGGATATTTGGTTCTCCCAAGTGAATCACTAATTGTTGTACTATATAAAACCCCCCATTTATTTTAATAATAAATAGGGGCCCTTCAAAAAATAAATAGAAATTTATGAGCATGATTTTATTTTAGCTTAAGTCTTAAAACTTTAGGAATAAAGGTTTTTCCCCTTTTTCTTTAATTTCAAAAGCGCTCACCGCAAATTGCATAAATTACAAGCTAATTAATTTAAAAAATATATAAGTATTTCAAATTACGATATGCGCTTCAAAATTTTCAGAATTATATAAAATCCCCGTTGAAAATGCCTAAAAAATCCCTTTAAAGAGAAATCACATCGCACCTTTTTAAAAGAACGAACTTATAACAATTCCGAAGAGCTGCGATAAGTCGGACCCGAAGAAATAATAAAAGAAAAATTATAAATATCCAAAGGTCCGATAAAGCACAACAACCTGAGTCTTCATCACATTTCACCTTTTGCGACGAGAAACCAAATGGAAAGTTTTATTACCGCAATAAGTTGCGATGTGTGATATGCGCAGATCGCATTTCACAAGATTCATAGGGAGCAAAAAAAATAACTATTGGTAACTATTAAAAGTTACGATGTGCGATATAAACACTTATTATTCAAGTGCGTGAAATGATTCTTATCTAATCAATCCATTATAATATATAACGTCTTATATCATTATATTAGACATATTACCTAAGGTGTGGTGTGTAAGAGATTTGATAGAAAGAGTTATGGGTTATTAACGACATTTAATGGGTGCAAGGTTCAAAAGATTTATATCTATGTGAAGCGTGTTTTGAATAATAAAACACTGACTTTTGATTATGATGTTTTAACTTTATCCTTCTCTCTATCAATCTCAGATCTGAGTTTACTCTTTTCACTTGAATTCAGAAAACCACCTAATGAAGTGAGGATAAATGGAATGACAAAGAAAGGCAAGGTGATTGGCCAAACATCCGCTATAGAAGACATATACATGCCTCCATTTCTCTCAGACACAACCTGCAACAAGGATTGTGGGAGTTATTCATGGGAAGAAATGTACCACCTTTTTTAGGAAGAAAAGCCAAGAGAAATAGTTAAAAAAGTAATAGCAGGTGCCACAATTTCCTCAGAACCGTCCTACTTTGATGTTGCATGTTTGTTTCTTCACAGAATAGCAACGAGGATGAATATTTTACCTTACACAAATATGGTAAAGTGGGTCATTGACCACCTTAACATATTAGATAGATCATTCAAGAATTCTAAGCTGGAGAATATCGGTTCATTCACTGCAGAGGATTTATGGATAATGTACCACTTGCCCATCTCGCATAATAATTACGATAAATATTTTTTCCAAAGCTTTACAAAGAAGAATATAGACCTCATGAAAGTGATAAAGGGATGGAAAGACGATCAAGGAAAGCTAAAGTGGGATAAACTTGGTATGTACCCGATAGCACAGTTACCCTCCCCTTATTGTTATGCTGCTGGAATGCTATGTAGGTTATTTGCAAAACCATATACCACTAGGTTTTCCATAGACTAGGTTCCTCTAATTGATGCAATATTCAATTCCTCTATTATGAATTGGGCAAGCATTATGTCTGATAATTTGGCCAGAAATATCATGGATTACAGAAGAAAAAGAAGTGTTTCCACTAGAAAAATACCCCCCTTCTACATGAGTGCTTACATTATGGATGAAAATTTCTTTTGTTCAAGATTTCCTATCATGGGATGGAAATTGACAAGCAAGGACCCCACTCCAATTCATATTTACCATAGATCCATTTGGGAATCTGATTTTCATTTACATTTCTATAAAATTTGCAATGGAGTTAAGTTACCCATCCATCAGATTATCTGTAATGAAAAATCCCCTAGGATTTCTAATGAAGCTAGCACAAGCATTTTACGAGTCACTACATGGTTTGCTGAAGAAAATTTCACTTATATAAGAGATTTTTGGAGTTATTCTTCCCCCCATTTTTTTTCCTTATTATGTTCCTGATAAGCTCCTAGCCAGGGAAATTTCCTACCAACTTCTAGTAAGTGGCATGTCCAAACAACTCAAAGATTCCAAGAAGGCCATTTTGCCTTCTTTCCCTTTACAATGTGGCACTTTTTCCCTTTTCGACATTAGTCAAGCATTCAAAGATATTTCAAATGTCACTTCATTAAATCTGCATCTAATTCCAAAGATGCCATATGATCCTAATAATGTGGTTAAGAATTTCAACACTAAGCTTAAACTTAAACCTTTCTTGAATGACAAAGATATGTTTGATGATTTTTTTGAAGGTGTGGAGAAGTTAAAAAATGTATTGAAAAATGCATCCAGTCATCTTAGTAAAATAGACATTAAGGCTTTTCAAGAATATATAAATAAGAGGCTAGAAATAGTCCCTTTAGACTTGTTATTTATTGAATATGCAAACATGCCAACTCCCAATATTATTCTGGATAATGAGGCTAAGGATATTTCAGAAGATGAATCTTAAGAAAAATATAATCACGAGTTAGGGAAATCACAACATAATTCTCAAAATTTAGATCACTTTGATAATGAATCTGAGAGCAGGAATGAGAGTCCTGAGAAAATAAGTGAGAAAATAATTGAGAAAGTGATTAAAGGAATTGAGATGAAACTGAAGGAGAAATTAATGGTGCTCCATACTCTTCTCAAGAAGTTCAGCATATCAAAAATACACCCAAGCAGACAGAGAAGCCTCAATTAAAATATTTGAAGAAATAATTGGAGAATTTTTCTAAGGCAATAGAAACACCATCACCACCAAAGCCTAATGTTGATGAATCAACAAGTTTCCAGACTCCGGAGCATTATCATAATTTAGTGGAAATTGCAATGCAACTATAGCAGGTACCAGAATTTCATGATCAAGAGATCATACCAGCATACCCTACAGAACAGATAGTTTTAAATATTGAAGAGATACCCTCACTTGATGTCTTCTACAGTCTAAGTCATAAGGCTGTAGTTAAGAGAAGAAAGAGAAGAAAGAGAAGAAGAATTGATGAATCAGTTTCATATATTGTGGATGAATCTGTAGATTTTCTATGGAAAGACCCTTTGGCTGATCCTACGGAACATTTTACTAAGTTATCACGGTTTGCAGGAGCATATGCTACTGCTACCATTTACAAAGCTACAGAGGTACAAATTCTACTCAAGAAAAAAGAGGAAAAAGTTCAAGAGTTGGAGAAACTGCTAGAACAGGAAAAGATTAATTCCAGTAAGAAGATTGAAATGAAGATGTCTCAATTTAAAAAATATTTTGAAAGACTAAAGTTGCAACACTAGGTGCAGATTACAGAGAAAGAAACACAACTTGAAATAGCAATGGAAAAATTGAAAATTCAGCCTGAAGTAGAGAAATTCATAAAATAAGCACTAGAAATTAATGCAAAGCTAAAGCAGCAACAAGAAACCTTTTGTCAACAAATTTCAATCACCATTTCTTACTTTTATACAAGAAATACTCTAATACAAAAAGTGGCTAACATGAGACTTGAATTCAAAAAAGTTGAAAAGAAGATTACTGAGTTCATTCAATGGCAAGGGTCTGACATGGGAAAAAAAGTTGACCGGCCTAAGATAGATAAATTTCACAAAGAGATTTTATTTAAGGATCGGGAAATGCAGCTGAGAAAAGTAAAGAAGGCAACGACAAAGGCATCAAAGTTTACAAATGAAATCATTTAATCTATTAATGAAAAACTTTTAAAAGCTGAACTTATTAAATAATCCACAACTGAAGTGCTCCCAGAGCTCAAACCATTAGAAGCACAGTGGAAGGAAAGTACAGAGGTGTAGGTGGAAACTATTAGAAAGATAAATACGTTTGATCGGGAAAATTACTGGAATTTTCTTATCAAACCTTGTCATTAGTGCCTAACGCTACAGTCGTTGATCGATTATACAAAGAAATCACTGCCAACACTTTCAAATGCAGTTTTTAAAGGCCGGGTCATATCCAAGACTACACATCCATCTCATCTAAATCCAATGGTGGATATTTGTCACCTTCGAGATCAAATGCACAAAGAGCATCAACCCACATAATCATGTTGTTATTTTATTTCCTAGATTGTAGTTTAAATTTACTCATTGTGAGGATGGTTGTTTGAAACATCCTCCATTTTTTTATGTAATAATCTATTTTAAACATATTTTAGTTTAGTATTTAAAACCTTCTTATGCATTTAGAGAAGGGTCCAGAAATTTTTCAAAAACATTTGCAAAGTATGCATTTTTGAAAGTTCGTGAATCCCTTAATGAATTAATGGAACGAAATTTGTTATCTTTTGACATTAAAGTTGTTTAACTGAAGTTTCAATATTATACTCATTAAATTTTTTAAAGTTAAGAGGAGTAGAAAATTACTGTAAGTTTGAATGAGTAGAACATCCTATACATGGTACTTCTACACGTTATATTAAGTTTTGCTTCTCAAAATTGGCAATCATCTTTTTATATGTATTATATATTAGAGTTGTTATCATAAGTGAATGTTAAATGAAATTCTGTACTAATATTTGTTTATGATTTCTTATCTCATATATAATCAAACATATAAATGAAATATACATTTCACAATTCTTGTGATTAAACTATTTGTCAAAATAATTATTTTTACATAATTTTCATCTCTTTCAAATTTTAAATAATCTTCATTACTAATAGTTGGAAGATATATTTTTAGATCGCATGAAGGAATGAACACTCCTGGGTATATAGTCGAATAGATATTTTAGTTAATTGCATATGATAGATTAAATCATTTCCCATTTGCATGTTATAAACAAAACATACCCTCACCATCCTTATTGGGAAACTGGTCCCTTTATCCCTAGTTGGAGCCACTACACGAAACGGAAAAGGACTTGCTCTAAGGTTCAGATCGGGTGGTTTACTCCCATTTTGTTACAATAGAATTTTTAGGCTTCAACATGATGGCATGGTTTCGTCGAGTTTTGACAATGGTTTTCAACCTTGCCTTTCCATTTCTGGATATCCATGGTGTGATGGGATTTTTTTTGGTTTTAAGTTTTGGAATTGTTTGAAGGTGTTGGCTTGATGGGGCCTAGACCCAGGTTCATATATGGTTGCACAAACCCCCAAAACCCACTATTACTGGCCCTTTCGGAAATGATATGCTACGTAGACCGAAGTCTGACCCAAGGCAATATAGGGGGATCCTAGAGCCATGTTTCTACATCTAGAGGGACAATGGTGTGTGGCTTAGGGCTTATCTTACTTTCAATACTTGAGAGAGCTTCACAAAATAGATCTACTAATTATACAGTCGCATTTCAACGCTTTTGTTGAACTAAATTGCAAACTAAATGATCTTACTTTAACAAGCCTAAAGCAACATAACTAACCATAACTAGGACTTCACACTGCAATTATAAGTAAAAAAACACAGATAACATAAATTACAAGCAAAGGAAACACATAAAATCAAAGACATATATGTCTTCAATCATTAATTCTCATATATTATTAATAGAATTAGTTCCGCCTTGTGCACTCAGCTGTAGGGGTCTGTGCATTCAGCTACAGAGGTATGCGCACTTAGCTACAGAATTCCTAAGGTATCCATGCACTTAGCTACAACAGCCATTTATATAACCCAAACCATAGAACATAGACTCAATAATCTTACATTGAAGTGAATTATATCATCAAGTATATCATTTACATCTTATGAAGACTATCCTAGATTCTTTATATAGTCTTTACATTTACAATACCATGGTATGAAAACCATGGGCAGAGCTCAATGTGTACAAAATATTCTAATTATTTTACAAAATAAGGGTCTTTGACCCACCCGAAAGCCCCTAAGGCTCTAACTTAACTCTGTGTTGCGTGATCCATTCCTTGATCTACAGAGTCTTCCTCAAAATATTTCATTGAGGGGTACTCTATCCAACAGTTCCACAACACAAAATTGTGACTCGTCCCAAGTCACTCTGTTGGTACACCCTCGATCTTTGTTTTGATAGTGCTCAAGGAATCCTTTAGAGGTGGAACTACTTTGGCGCACTGTTGTGCACCTTCTGGGACTTTGCTCAACAATGTCTCAGTAGTTGGTCCTATAATTTTGGCTACAATATCCTTATGTGCCTGGCATAGTCCCTACAGTTTTTTCTCAATAGTCTGCGATAACTAAATCGATTCAGCTTTCCATGGCTGTATCCTCATTGTTATAATTTATTATTTTATGTGCAACTCGTCGATCTCTCTGTTGAGGCGGTAAATCCCCTCTACGGACAGAGGCGATCCCACTAGCCCTAAAGTGGGTCTAGCAATAATCGGAACACACTACGATATCGAATCCTACTTACAAAAGACAGAGCTACGATAGATAGCCTACCTCAAGTCCTACGCTGTTGTTGTCGAAGAAGAAGCGCTACTTCCTGTTCCTAGCTTAATAGATCAAAATCCTTCTGCTCACCACGTTCGGACACCTGTACACATGCAGAGAAGAAATGATGGCATACAACGTAATAATTCAAGCATGTAACTATCAATCAGTCGGAAAGGATTGAACTGAATTTCATTACACAGATAAGAAATACAACAGTGGAACCAATAACGTAGTTGAGCATATATTAAAATGTGAAAGAAATATTACAACCGAGTTTGGACGTCGCATTCTTCCTTTGGCAAGGCTTCCAGCGGAACGTGTCTCACAAAGCTCGTCAGGAATTTAGACAAGGCTTTCTCTCTTACGGGGTTCTCCTTAGCTCTGCTTCCAATAGTCGCTCAGCTATAGTTTTCTTTCCAAATGTTCATCTAGCTAGCAAATGGAGAGGGTAGGCCTTTATAGAAGGAGAAGGAGAGGTTAGGCTCCCTATAATCATGGGGGAGAGTCCTATCTCTTAGGAAGGTTCCATGAGAGGTGGAAAACCACTTCCTAATCAAGGAGATTCGGAGGTAAACAGCCCAACCTCATTTTGATGATCCATTCTGAAGTTGTTAGAATCAAACTTCCACCTTCTATTGTTAAAAAAAATTCCTTAAAAGGCTTGGCATGGGCATAACACAGGGTGTTGTGAAACCAACTCCAAAAATAGAAGAAATGAGATATCAACGCCTTAGAAATAAGCCACTTGGAGGGGGAAACCTCCAATACATTACATTAATGAACAATTCTTGGATGATACAATTTACAAAACCTCCTTTCTATATATAGGAGTCCATGGGGCCATAATGTAATCCTAGTGGGCCACAATGTAATCCTAGCCGACCTAACAATAATAATTTAAGGGCACAATAATAACAAAATGGGGGTTACAAGGGTACAATAATAGCAATAAGGGGGTTACACTAACAAAAATAAGGGACTATACTAGTAATATAGGGACCTAACATGCCCCTCTCCTTCAAAAAAGTGTTGTCCTCAACACTTGAGTAGCTCTGGGTGTTTCTGTATAAAATTCTCATCCTCCCATGTAGAATCTTGAGTGGGTAAGTTCTTCCACTTGATGAGATACTCTGAAATTGATCGATTCCGTAGTTGTCGAGTTCTTTTTTCCATGACTGCTTCAGGTTCCAATATGATTTTCCCTTCCCCATCAAGTTCTGGCAATACTGTTTGAACTGGAAGATTTTCACCTATAATCTTCTTTAAGCATGAAACATGGAAAACTGGATGTACTCGCGAAGAAGCAGGAAGCTCCAATTTGTATGCCATAGTACCAATCTTTTGCAACACCTTGCAAGGACCATAGTACTTTGGCGATAATTTATTATCCTTCTTAGCTTGCTTGAGGGACATTTGTTTGTATGGTTGTAGCCGTAAAAATACCCAATCTCCTACATCAAAACTTCTCTCGCTGCGATATTGATCTGCTTGTTGTTTCATTCGATTTTGTGCCAAATTCGGGTTATCCTTTAAGAGTTGGAGAACTTCTTGCTGATGCTCGATGTGATCTTCCACTGCTTGAACCTTCGAATTTTCCCTTAAAGATGATGTGATGGATGGTGGATGATATCCATAAAGTGCCATAAATGGGGTCATTTTTGCTGCAGTATGGAAGGAAGTGTTATACCACCATTCGGCGAGAGGTAACCACTTGACCCATTGTGTTTGTTTATCAGATACAAAACAACGAAGATATCCTTCCAAACATTTATTTACTATCTCAGTTTGACCATCAGATTGAGGATGATAAAATGAGCTATGAGCTAATTGAGTACCCAAACAAGAAAATAACTCCGTCCAAAAATTTCCAGTAAAAATGGGATCTCTATCACTCACAATAACCCTTGGGCTTCCATGTAGCTTTTGAATTATGTCCATAAATGTAGTAGCAACTGTACTTGCTTTAAATGGATGAGATAATGCACAAAAGTGTGCATACTTGGTAAATCTATCAACTACCACCATGACGACACTCTTTCCTTCGGACTTAGGTAAACCTGTGATAAAATCCATTGAAATCTCCTCCCAACGTTGACTTGGAATGGATAAAGGTTGTAGAAGTCTCGGGGTCTTAATTGTCTCAAATTTATTCTGCTGGCAAACCAAACATTCCGCCACAAACTTTTGAATATCAGATTTAAGGCCATCTCAAAAAAATTCTTTCTTCACCTGTGGTAAGTTTTTAAAAATCCTGAGTGTCCTCCTAAAGGAGAAGTGTGCAATTCCAGAAGAATCTTTTGTTTTAGTTGGGAATTCTTACAAAGATATAAGCGATATTTGTACCATAAGGAATCATTTTTCCAACTAAATGTATCAGATGTACGAGGATCTTGCTGCAATTTTTGAATGAGTGTCCATACATCTTTTTCCTTCTTCCATTCATCTCTTGCTTCGGTTATCCAATCTGGTTGGATAATAGAAAGGGCACAAAGCAATGCTTCCACCTCTTCATTCTTTCTTGATAGTGCATCTGCAACAACATTAAGCTTTCCTTTTTTGTAGATTATTTCAAAGTCATAACCCAACATCTTTGTGACCCATTTTTGCTGCTCTTCTGAAGATAGTCTTTGTTCCAAAAAGTGTTTAAGACTATCATGATCAGTTTTTACCTTGAAGTGTCTTCCCGTTAGGTAAGTTAGCCATTTCTTTAGTGCATGCAGTATTGCTAACATTTCCTTCTCATAAATAGGTTTCTGTAAATACTTTCCTTTGATTGGACGACTTTCAAAAGCAATGGGTCTTCCTTCCTGCATTAAAACTGCACCAATTCCATTTCCTGAGGCATCACATTCCACAATAAAGGTTTTGTGAAGTCTGGTGTAGCTAAGACCGGTGCTAGGCACATTGCCTCTTTAAGACGTTCAAAGGCCTTAGTTGCTTCAGGAGTCCATGAAAATGCATCTTTCTTCAATAATGTTGCTAGAGGTGCTGCTATTCTCCCATAATTCTTAACAAACTTGCGATAATACCCTGTTAACCCGAGAAATCCTCGCAACTTCTTTATGGTTGTGGGGACTTTCCATTCCTTAATGGCTTTAATTTTGTTAGGGTTTACTTTAACACCCTCGTGAGATACAATATGACCCAGATATTCCACCTCTTGTACTCCAAAGAAACATTTGGATTTTTTTGCATATAATTGTTTCTCCTATAATAGTTTGAGCACCCTGTCAACATGTTCAACATGATCCTTCCAAGACCTGCTGTAGATTAGTATATCATCAAAAAATACTAGCACAAATTTTCTAGGAAGGGTTTGAAAATGGAATTCATCAACCCTTGAAATGTAGAAGGTGCATTGGTAAGGCCAAAAGGCATGACCAAAAATTCATAATGACCCTCATGAGTTCGAAACACTATTTTTGGAATATCTTCAGTCTTCATTCTAATTTGATGATATCCTGAACGAAGATCCAACTTGGTAAAATAAATTGCTCCATGTAATTCATCCAATAATTCATCAATCACAGGAATTGGAAATTTATCTTTAATGGTGAGCTTATTGAGCTCCCTATAATCCGGACACATTCGCCATGATCCATCCTTCTTGTGTACCAATACTACAGGAGCAGAGAAAGAACTTTGACTAGGTTGAATTATACCCGCCTCTAACATTTTTGCAATCATACGTTCAATTTTTCTCTTTTGGATGTAAGGATATCTATACGGCCTGATGTTTGGAGGAACACTTCCTAGAATCAGATGAATAGCATGATCATGATCATGAATAGGTGGGAGTCCTTTCAGAGTTTCAAACACCTTGGAATGATTGTCCAAGACTTGTTGGAGATCTGCAAAAATAGATGATTTTGATGTTGGAACTTCTAGTGAGCATAATTGTGCAATTACACCTCTTTTTTCTTTCTTTAGAAGCTTTGTCATAACATTAGAGCTTATTATCCTTCCTGGCTTCCCTGCAATACCTCGTAATTCGGCTTCCTTTCCTTCTGAAAAAAAATTCAAGAAAAGTTCTTGAAAATTAAAAGCTACCGTCCCCAAAGATTGTAACCATTGTACTCCTAGTACAACATCAACACCTCCCATAGGAATGGAAAGCATTGGAATATTCAATACATATTCCCCCATGGTTAGCTTGATATTATGGCATTTTCCAGAGAAATTTATAGTTCCTACATTTGCAACCATCACTTGACATTCTGGTGCTGGGTATAGGAAACAATTTAATTCCTTGGCTACCTTACAATGAATAAAATTATGGGTGCTACCTGAATTAATCAACAGTATTACCCTTTTCTTCTTGATATGTACTTCTATCTTGAGAGTTTGAGGAGTGGTAATTCCTGCCAGTGCATTACACGATATCGTCGGGTTCATTTCTTCCTCTTCTAGGGCTGGTTCCTGGTGTATATCCTCTTCTTGTTCATTTTCTTCTTCCTCTTCACAATCTATGTAAAATAATTTCTTCTCAGCACACTTATGACCTTTAGTGTATTTGCTATCACAACTGTAGCAAAGCCCTTTTGCTCTTTTTACTTCCAATTGTTGTGGTGTCAACCTTGTAGGTTGTGGAAATCTAGGCGTAGCAACACTTCCTTCTTTATAGAATTGAGTGGTAGGCTTCCTTGTCGCCATAATTTTACATTCAACTTTTCTTGCCAACCTGAATGCCTTCTCCAATGAATCGAGTTCCAAAACGCGAACTTCATGTTGGATGTTATCCTTTAAAGTGCCTATGAAGAGATCAATCCTGTGTTCCTCTGGAATATCAGTTACCCTTATATTCAATTTTTGGAAGTCCTCAATGTACTGCCCCACTAAACCCTTTTGTTTGAGATTTATCAATTGGCTAAAGAAGGTGTTTCTCTTTGTATCCTCATAATGTGCTATCATTTCCTTCATAAAAATTGACCAAGTGACAATTTTTTTACGGGAGCAAAGCCATCGATACCATACAAATGTATTTTGTTCTAAATGTAAAGTTGTAATGTGTACCTTTTGTGTGTTTTTCACGTTATGGAGATCAAAATATTTCTCCATCTGTAGTATCCATGTCACATGATCCTTTCCATCAAAATTCGTCATATCCATTTTTGGAATATGGTGGTTCTTCCCGCCAACATTAGAGTTTATGAAATCACGACTAACATTTATTTTGTTCTCATCATGAGGTTCTTCTACTATATTTCCGCCATTAGGAATCATTTCTTATTTTAAGCTTGTCATCAAGCCTTCCATGTATGCTTTTAGATCATTCTTCATGTTTTCCATGTTGTCTTTCATGTCATCCATCTTAGCTTCCATGCCCACTTCCATGCCATCCATCTTAGCTTCCAAACCATTCATCTTAGCGTCCACGCCTTTCTTCAAACCATCCATCTTAGTTTCCACGTCTTTCTTCAAAACTTCCATTTCATTTTTTGTTGTTCTTTGCGAGAGTGAAATTTGTTGCACTTGCTCTTGTAATTTTGATATGTCATGTTGCCATTCTTTGTCTTCATGAGTCATGGTAGAGCCTTCTAAAGGCTTAATGGGCGTTGAATTATTTTTAGGGGCCATTTTAGAATCCAATATTGATATCTATTCTACAATATTTCCTTGGAATCAATTCAACTTGATTATTCAAACAAGACTTATGCAATTCGGAAAAAAAATACACACCTTTTACTTGCTTTTGAGGAGCTCGATATTGAAATTGAATTATCTCTGTAATTGGGGATCTTCAATATCTGAAATTCAGCCGTATAGTATCCCTCTGAAGCTTCTTTCAAATGCCATAGGTCTGATCTGATTTCAATTCTTCAAGACAAAGTTATTTCCAATCTCCCACAATGACCTAATTATGGACTGGTTCAGTAGAGTGAACTTGTACAACTTGCCACGTGTCACTGTTTCGTCATTCACCTCTGAAATTGATAGCCAGGAAACTACAGTCCATCTGCTTGTGACCAATTTTTACGACACTCCAATCCGATGCTCAGAGAGAGAGTTATTGAAATTTTCCCACGTTCACCTCTTTGAGATGAAATTTGGGAGCTTGAAAAAGCACCACCTTCCACATATCATATCTCAAAACATATTGTGAATCAATATCTGAAATTTTTTGAAGCATTTCCTCAAGATTTCAGCTTCACACCCTAAAAATTCCAGATTCTGAGCCTTCGTAGAAAAAACGTTATAGCGAACATTCCACGATGACCTGTTTAGGAGCTTGAAAAAAGACCTAACTTCCATAGATCATATCTTCGAAAATATTGCGAACCAAGCTCTGAAATGTTTAGAAGATCTTCCTTAGGATGTCAGATTTTCACCCTAAAAATTTCAGCTTCTGACTTGTTAATCAGTATAGCATTACATTAAACCTGGTACAGGCAGTGACCTCCAAGTCCAAAACCCCAGTGCCAAATCCATTGTAACCCGACAAAAATAGAAAATGAAGTATCCTTTAAAGACAAACAATAGGAAACCCTACATTATTACATAAATGAACAATTCTTGGATGATACCATTTACAAAACCTCCTTTCTATATATAGGAGTCCATGGGGCCATAATGTAATCCTAGTGGGCCACAATGTAATCCTAGCCGACCTAACAATAATAATTTAAGGGCACAATAATAACAAAATGGGGGTTACAAGGGTACAATAATAACAATAAGGGGGTTACACTAACAACAATAAGGAGCTATACTAGTAATATAGGGACCTAACACGGAGGCCGAACATAATTAACACTAATACTGTCCCCCAACAGTTGGGGATGACTGGCTACACAATCAAAATATAAAACTATGAATTGTAGGGTTTAATTTTCTTAAGGAGGAGTTCATCTTAGAAAGAATGCTGTCAAGGCCATGCTGGACATTTCTTCACGGTCACGAGAATAGTCCTCCGTGGGGACGGGGATTACGGGCATATGACCAAATGTGTCTCGGGCACCCCTAAACATGAGGTGGGGAGAGGAGGGGTGAAATGCTTTGTGAAACGTGCCCAACTTCTTTCTTGTCGTCAAAAGACACTGTGAATACAAATACAATGATATCTCTAATACATGATATGGTATGGGCGCAGCCATCCATAATAGAGTATATAAAAGCTAAGGATCCAAGAAAGTGAACGCGGTCATCTGATAAATAAAATTCATCGTGTTCCCAGGTATGGTCACATCCCGCCAATCGAATGAGTCATTTAATAAATCATAATAATCCACAAAGAACCCGTAGCCTGGATGTTTATCAGACAAAATCCAGGGTCTTGCGCTCCATCTCGACCCATACAGAGTACAAGTTCGAACATGCGAATATGTGAGCTGAAGTCAAACATGCAAGAACATCGTCTGATTACCAACCAATAATGAAAGTCATTAATGGACGTGAGAGAAACCACCAATAATGACGATGGATATCAAGGTACAATAGGTACAATCCACGGAATGTGAACAGTGAGTTGGCATCGAACACCTGCAGAACCATCCGATCGAAGGCCAATAATGAAAACCTTGCGTCGAAATGCGAAGAACCTGCCATTGAGGCATGCAGGCTCCAAGGTACCTGAAGGGAGTCTCTAGATTAGCTTCCTGGATAATGAGCTGAAGTCGACAGGAAGTGAGCTTGATCGAAAGTGGGCCATAATGTTTCCCACATCATCGACATGAGACAGAGGGACATAAAGTTTGTGAATCAAGACCAACAGAGAATCAGAGGAAGGTTGAAAACTGCAGAGGCCAACTTCTCTTGAACATATTGGTGGCACGACATTGGATTTGGCAATATTTGACATCACTGGATCTGAGGTCATGGTGACGTGGCAAAGAGCAGATGAGCGGTCAAAATGGATTACCCAAACCCATGGAGGCAAGCAGACAATGAGATGAGATGTCTCCAACCTGACACGAATGCAGACAAGTGCCATGTTTAAGAGCGACATACTGCTGACACAACTATAATACTAGTTCCATTTTCCCCCACCATTTCTGGCGAGTACCCAATTATTTTTGAAAACAATCTTGAAGGGGATAGCATGTGCTTGCGATATAATTTTTTCCTTTAGACAAATCCTACCTAGTACATTTAACAATCCCTAGGAAGGAGGAACTCGAGTAATGTCATTGCGACGGATTCTGATGTCATTAGTTTTTAACGAGTCTAACAAAGGAAGAACTCGGTGTATTTTCATGTTTAGAGAGTTTGAAAAGATAGTGGAAAAGAAAACTCCAGAAGTCCCTTTTCATAGATAGTCCCATCAATCTGAAAAGGTAGAAAACTATGTCTGGGAGAACCTCCTAGTTGTGATAGGCTAGGGTATTCCTTTTTCATAAATAATCTATCCCAGCCCGAAAAGGGGGTAAACATATACTGGGTAGATGTCATTTTGCAGCCAATTTAACGAGCTCAAAACGACAAGCGACTCGGTGATCTTTTTAGTTTTAGAGAGTCAGAAAAGAGCTGAAAGCTGACTCCAGTAGTGACTTTTTCATGTTTTTACCGAGTCCAAAAAAGTATAAAATACAACTTGTGTCATCGTCCTAATCGCGTGAAAACCTGTTGCTGCACAAAAAGTAAGTGTAAAACCCATTTTTCGACAAAAATATAGTAAAATATCGAAAAAAGAAGTCCCAAAACCTAATTTTGATTTTGAAAAGTTATAAATATTACCAATAGTAAAAAAATATTTACTTTTCACCTTTTTACCTCTTTGCAGAGCGATAGTGAGCCATATCCTTTGCAATATTGAGGTGACGATTGAGAGCAATCCAGTGGATGAATCCGGATCCTGTCTTCTTCAGGTAAGAGCCACTTCCATTAGCCATATTTTAAGCGATATTTCATAGCTTTTAAATTTCATTTGGTATCCCTGAGGGGAGGAATTGCAAAATTAGGGCCTCCGCGGTTGGCGCAGGTATCGGGAACGAACCCGCGCCAACCGACCCTTTTTCACACAAGGGCCGTGCCAACCGCGCAACCTAATATTCCATTTAAATTTAACAAAATTGAGCCAATTAATTGTTGTTTTAAGTACCTAAGGGATCTTACAATGTGCTCATGTCCAAATTGATGCAGGTACAAAGCAAAAATGGTAATTGAATGGAAGGAAAGAGAGCTTAGTGAGGAGGATGAATTGGAAATGGGAAATGAGTAGTGTATGAATGATCTCTAAAATTGCGGTTTGAAAAAAATCTTCCTAACGCCATGTCTCCGGGCTCAGCCTGAACTACTGTAATATTTGATTAGTATCTGGGATGAGGACGAGGAGAAGTTTAAACTTAGAGATCAAGTACTTGAGCTCGAAGTGTCGGACGTATACTTCATCACTGGACTATCACGCAGAGGTCCAGTTCCTATCTTGACTGGCACCAGACCCTCAGGTGAAAACATGACAATGGTCATGGATAGGGTGTGTGCAAGGGCACGCAAAGGGTTAGGTAGTGGAAAGGTAGACATTCAGACTGCTCCTGATCTAGCACTCAGAATAGTGCTACATACTATTACGCGGGCTACGGGGTCGTAGGCACCACACGAGGCTACCAAGACACAACTCCTTATTGCATCAAAGTGCATTAACCCAATAGTGTTTGACTGGGCCACAACCCTGACTATGAACATCAAATGGTAGCTGACCAAATTCAAAAAAGACGAAACTGAAACGGTTTGGATATGGGTCAATGTTGGTATCTTTCTTCCTAGAACAACTACCTATCTTCCAGTGCCAGGGGGCTATAGTCCTAGATCCACCATTGAGAGAGCCATGGGTGGCTTGATGGGTAGCATTGATGCCCAAGGTAGGGGGTGACCAGCAGATGTCATGGCGGCCCGAGTCCTTTGGATGGCTCCGACGACAGCTGATCATCGTAGAGGACTAGCCCTATGCGGGCACTGATTTCACTGGAGACCCAGACCTTCCACTCCTGGAAGGAGAGGAGTGGGATGAGGAGCTGGGTAAGACTCTTTTTTAATTTTATGAGTTTTATGATTGTTTGGTATACATACATGTCCTAACAGTTGATCCTATATGTATGCAGATGTTGGCCTAGAGAGGCCCGCTGGAATGTCACCAGTGGTGAGGAGGACCCCTCTCGCTTATGACCCTTAAGGTGATGGGGGCGAGGGGGAGGAGCTTGTGCAGAACTTAGAGGGGATTGATCGCAGAGTTTCAGATTATGATCTTCTAGCTGATGTTCCCTTAGCTTATTAGAGGCACACCGTAGGGGTGCCGAGTCGACTCCACTGCTTACTGAGGCGGTTGGTGCAGGAAGTGACGTGCTACCATGAGCACCATGCTGATTAGTCGCCTAGGATTTTTACATGCATATTTTTTGAGAGACATGTCATCTCTGGATGTAACTGAAACAAACATATATATTTTTGGTTTTATATGATGCACACGTTGCAAACACTTGACATATATATATATATATATATATATATATATATATATATATACATCTATTTTCTACATGGATCTTGCTTATAAATGATGATGTTTTTACAAATTGCGTAAATTTCTATCTAATACCATGTTGGCTACTGCATCTATTAGTGTATTCATTCGTCTTGGTATATGCTGATATGTAATGTAATCAAAACTTCTTTCAAGTAAACGAATACGTAGATACAGTCTTAGAATGCAAGGGTTTCTAACTGAATAATGACCATTGAGCTGTAAAACCACAAGATGTGAATCTAGATGTACAAGTAATGCATGAATATCGAGGTTAACAGCCTCATTTAATAATTCCAAAATGACACTATATTCTGCGACATTATTTGTATCAGGCCGTAGACAAACACCTTATAAATTAACCAACTCACCAGTAGAATTTTAAATTACCCAGGCTGTAGAGGACAGGTTCCTAGTACTGCGGGAGGCACCATCCGCAAAACTGACACAACGAGTAATAGACATCTGCACAACCAGGAAGACTCAATGAGTAGAAAAACGCTTACAAAGCACACCACACCACACATGCACAAAAATGAAAAAATCACCTATGTACATACACTACGCAAGAATGATTTGAGCATAATATTTCTTCAGGTACAACCCATTTCCGGGCTGTGCCAAAGGAAGAGCTTCATAATCGATCAGCTCATAAGCCCCATTTTTCAATACTCATTAACAATATAGGGCCCATGCCACATAGGTTGGAATTTTCCTGCCCCAAGATTATCATGGGCTTGATCATACAGGAGGATGAGGTCCCCTTCGATAAAAGAGCGCAAAGAAACTGTTTGATCGAAATGAGTTTTAACCTCCTTTTTCTGTGCCTCGATGACTAAAGCAGCCAAGTGGCGAGTTTCATCCAATCTCTCGAGATATAGGAGACGTTCTTCCTCCGGGGAGGTATCGAGCAGTAATTCCACTGCCGATTTCAGTGAAGGGATCTCACATTCAACTGAAAGAGTAGCTTCCAGACCATACACCAACTGAAAAGATGTGAATCCAGTCACACTCTTCACTGACGTTCGGTAGGGCCAGAGAGCTGAAAAAAACTGGAGATGCCAACTTGATTTGTGTATACCAATTGTTCGTTGAAGCATCATGACAAGCGCCTTGTTTACAGCTTCAACCTGGCCATTTTCCCGAGGGTAGTATGGCGTCGAGCTATCGTGACGCAAGCCCAACTTAGATGTCAGCTCTGCCATCATATAGTCCAAAAAATGAGAGCGATGATCGGTGATGATGACTTGAGGAACACTGAAATACATGATCACATGGTTGAAAATGAATTGTGCAGCTGTCTTACAGTCTGCAGCCAGTGTAGGCATTGCTTCGGCCCACTTGGTGAAATAATCTATGGCAACAATGATATAAGCATGCCCCCCAGCCAAGTGAGGGTTACACATCATAAAATCGATGCCCCATTTGGAAAAAGGGCCTATGGTAATGATAGGATGTAATGGGAGAGGCGATGCACGCATCTTGCGTTGGAAAATATGGAACTCATGACACTTTCATACTGCAATAATACAGTATTTAAATATAGATGGCCAGAAATATCCTGCACGAAGGATCTTATGTGCGGTAGCATAACCAAACATGTGACTACCACAGGTGCCACTGTGGCAGTCATTCAGAACTTTCTCAGCTTCTTCTATGGTCAAACACCATCGGAGTACAGAATCGACTCCGACACGATATAAGGTATCTCCGAAAATGCAATATGGTTGCAACTGATGTCGAATGCGACATCGAGCATCCTTCGTTAAATCAGACCGAAAGGTGGATGTATAGAGGTACATGATGATATCACCGTACCATGGATTGAGAGTGCTGATTAAGAAGAGAGTTTCATCTGGGATATGATCCTCGGATTGAGACGGAACAGAGTCAGTAGGGAGAGAAAAATGAGATCAGAAAAAACCAATGGTTTCTTTGATTTGGCAGTAGTGAACTCCAAATAAAACTCTTGGAGGATGAAAATCCAGTTTGAGTACTTGTCCCCCAACAATTTTTGAGAAAAAATGGAAGTCATGGGGTTGCAGTCGAAAATCACGGTTACCGTGCATAACAGGATGTAATGTCGAAACCATTGAACGACTTGGACCATGGCCAATGCCAACTTCTCGACGTGTGCATAATGCCTTTCAATGTCGAGGAGGTTCCGAGACAGATAATAAACCACGTGTTCGTTACCGTCATCATCATCCTGCACCAGAACCATGGAAATTGTACTGAATGTAGCAACCAAATAGAGGATAAATTTGTGATGATAGTTTGGAGGACGGATTAAAGGAGCATTGAAAAGCAACTTCTTAAGGTTATCGAAAGATTGTTGAGAAATCTCATCCCAACAGAAAGGGATGTCCTATTTTAGAAGTTGCGTAAACTCTTTGGCTACCTCTGCATAGTTCGGGATAAAGTGACGTAAGAAATTCACTTTCCCCTGAAGACTCTGAAGTTGATGCAGCGAGGATTGGGAGGGGAGATTAACAATAGCCTCAACCTTGAGAGGGTCAAGGAAAATTCCTTCCTTAGAGACAATGAATCCTAAAATATGACTAGATTCAACACAGAAGATGCACTTATGAGGATTAAGCCTGATATTGTAACATCTGCAACGGAGAAAAATATGACGAAGATGTTCCAAATGGTCTTCGCGTAGAGTTGAATGAGCTAGAAGGTCATCCAGGTACGGCTGAACAACATTACATATGTCATGAAAGGCGTAGGACATGGCACGCTGGAAGGTAGCCCAACATTTTTTAAGACGAAAGGGAGATTCTTATAGGAGAATGTTCCCCATAGAAAGATGAAAGCGGTCTTATTTTGATCGGATGGAGAGATATTAATTTGATTATAACCCGAAAAGACATCCATAAGGGAAAAGATCTCACTCCCTGCATAATCGTCAATGATCTGATCTATAATGGGGGTGGGATAGTTGTCCTTAGGGCAAGCCCAGTTGATATCTCGATAGTCAACACATACTTGAATTGTGCCCTGCTTCTTATCCATAGGGAAAATATTGGAAACCCACTCTGTCAGAGGGATCATATATATGAAACCCACTTTAAGAAGTTTCTCAACTTCAGCTTTTATAGTAGCGGCTTTCCGAGGATGCACTTGACGCAAACGCTAGCGCACAGGCTTGACAATGGGATATGTGGGAATTTCATGCATGACAATACTGGGATCGATTCCATGCATCTCTTCATAAGAGCACGCGAAAACATCACGGAATTCATGGAAGAGACTAGTGTACACTTGAATCTCATGGAGAGAACAAGTGACTCTCACATGGATGTTCTCGACGTCCCCCGGTTTAACGGAGATGTCAATAGGCATCGTCTGGGTAATATTACTCAGATTTCCTTCCAAAAAAACTTCATGAGTCAATATTGCTGTTTGGAGAGGTGGAGAGGGAAACTGAGGTGCAAAACACTCGAGACAATTAGACATTGACTCCAAACCAGGCATAAACGAGGAACGATGATCTCCATCGCTCAACGATAGATCTTTGAGAGGCATAGTCTCCACGATAGCTTCTTCAGATGAAAAAACGTCTCTCAAAGGATTGGGTGAATCTGCATTGCCAAGCCAAGGGGATTGAGAATAAACATCAAGATCCATGCTCAAAGGAGCATTATTAGCAGGAGGAGGATCTGATGTGGAAACGATCTCACAATAATTGATTTCAACCAGGGTTAGAGGCATCGATTCTCCAAAAGTGGCAACCTATTCAAGAGAAGGGATGATCCATGGGTCGTCTGACCTAGAGATCATATTAACTTGAATGGTGTTCACTGGTGGAATGGGAAAAATACCCATGAGAATGGGGTCCTTGAAAAGACCAGGTCCTATACTATCGAGGGGATTAGGAATTTGATCCATGTACAGTACGTTGTTCTTGGAGGATAAGGTAAAGAAAGACAACTGATCGAAAGTAATAATATTGCCCTCATGTGGAAACTTCAAAAGTCGAAAGAGAGTGGACAGAATGCATAAGATGGTGTGCATCTAGCTGTGACTGAGTAGAAGATTACAGTTGAGTTTGGCATCAACAACTTCCACTTTGACGTTGACTGTCTTACCTTGCAATGTAATCGGTAGACTCACGAGAACACCCAAGGGTTTTGATTCCCTTCCATCGAATGCCTCAAGGGCATTGGGAGATGAAGTGAGGGCTGAAGATCCAATGCCTTTCCAGCAAGCAGATGACATAACGCAGGTAGAGACACCTTCATCCACAACGGCTCTATGAATATTAAGGCCATTAATACTGACTTTTGTAACAAGCACGATCTGGTGCGGAAGTTGGGGGAAAAAATTCTCTATATCGAAGGTGAAAAGGCTAGAATCGGCAGGATCAATTCCGCCGATCGCAGATAACAAAGCTTTCCATTGAGACGGACAACTCTGAATTACTTCCAATGCAGACATCGCAGAAGGCGCCTGTGCCAAGTCCTCAATAATGCTGTAATGCTAAGCAGCAAGGGCATTCGGATTATATGAAGACTTTCGAAGAACACCTTTAGAGGGTGGTCGTACAACGAGTTTAGCACTGGGCCTTTCAATCTCAAGAGGACCAAAGGCAAGCGGGGGAGGAGGGCTATCAACGACTTCCTTCCCAGCTGCCTGGCATGATCCGGCATAATCCTTTGATCGAGTAGCAATAGAAACAGATGCAACACCATTCATCATGAAAACCTGAGACCCAAACGGTGCAGATGGCGAAGGATGCTCGACCATCTAGGTCTGTTGAGATGGAAAAGGTGCCTTAAGAACTGTCGAAGTTCCCTTAGAGCCCTTAAGAAGTTGACTAACCTCAGATCATCTTGGACAATCTTTGGTGTAGTGGTCTTCATCACAGATCAAGAAAGGGTACTTCGGTTTTCACTGTGAACCATCATTAGCACATGGTTTGGAAGATTCTGGTTTTGGGGCATCAGATTTGGCTTTGCCTTTGCCCTTCTTCTTCCTTTTGGAAGTCTTGTCCGCAGGATTGGCCTGAACAGCGTTGATCTCAGCGGTCTTACTAGAATCTGGGGTAGTTTGAGGAGAAGAATTGTTGGAAGAATTCGATTTCTGCTTCCCATTGGAAGACTTGCGAGAATTTTGAGAGACGGAACCAATAACACCATCTACTAATGGATTAGTCGGCGCTTTAGAGGTCCCTGGTCACAGGGCATTAGTGAAGATGTCATATAATGTGCCGAACTGAGAGTACACTAAACTGAGGTACTGGGCACGAGCAATGGCTTGTTCCTCGGTTACACATGCCCCCATAGCAATGTCTTGTGCAATCTAGTTGACAAAGGAGGTAGTGAACTAGTGAGTTAGAAGCTAATCAGGAATGTCAAACTTGATCAGATGACGACGATGTCTCCATTCGTGAATGTGATCTGAAATATGATTAGCTTTGTCCTGTTTCAGAGATGTTAGGAGATGTGTCCCGGCTTCGTAACGAACCGATAACTGGAAATGTGTCGGGAATGCCATAGATAGAGTATTAAAATATTGAAAAATACCACGGGGTTGTTCTGTATACCATTTAGCAGCAGCACCAGTGAGAGTACTCTGGAAAATATGTAGACGAATCGAGTCATTGATCCAAGATTTCGAAGAACACCATAAGTGGTATGTCATGACATGTGCTTAGGGGTCTTCTCCAGATTTTCCCTCAAACTTAGGACAATCACAAGGCACCTTCATCAGAACCGGAGGCTAATATGGATTATGAAGAATCGGATCATTGGTCAATTTAGACACATCTGTTAACTCCAACGTGGCGAGAAAAGGAAATTGAGGGTTAAAAGGCATGCCATGTCCCTGATAAGGACCTGTACCTATACTCCATCCTAGTTGAGCATAACTCTACCCCCATTGGTTCTGCCTTAGAGGATTCTGACTATAGAGGGGTATAAGCCGGATAATGAGGTTGATATGGTGGCTGATAACTAGGATACGGGGGTTGATAACCAGGGTACTGATTCTGATTATACATGGGCCCCGATTTAGTAGCGTACATATTGTGCTGTGAAGTATATGTATAGCCTGGCTGTTGAGGGAAATAACCAGAACCTTGGGGCAGGTTGTAAACTGGTCAAGACTGACCTTGAAGGTAATAGCCGCCTCGGGGTCGAACGGGTTGCTGGTAAGTCCACGGGCCCTACTGAGTCGGATAATTCAGGCGCACAGGTGGATTTTCCTATGGCATAGAATAGATCAGCTGCTGAGCAGGGTTACCAGGCTGTGCAAGTTGTCCTGGTTGAATAGGTTGACCTGGCTATGCAGGTTGCCCTGGTTGAATAGGTTGACCTGGCTGATGAGGGACACCAGGTTTCCCTGGTTGAGCAGGTTGGCCCGATGGCGGGAGTGGGCTAAGTTGTGCCTGATAACTAGGTTGACCTATGACAGGGCCATAAGATGGCCCAGGCTATGCAAAATTTTGACCAATCGAAAAATGAGGCTTCTGGGGTTGCACCAAAGGTTGGGAAGGATGGGTTTGTCCCCCAGGACCATATTGTGGTCCAGGTTGATACCCCGGTTTCCCTTCTAGTCTTTGAGGTTGCCCTGGTTGGACCATAGGGTGAGGCTGCAGAGGTTGACCTTGAGGATTGTAAGACTGCCCTTGCGGGTGGTAAAGTAATCCCTGCTGGACCGAAGGTTGTCCCTGTAAGGGTTGTCCTTGCAGGTCATACGCATACCCTGGCTGGGTTGAAGGTTGTCCTTGGAAGGGTTTTCCTTGTGGGCCAGAAGCATATCCTTGCTGAAACAAAGGTTTTCCATGAAAGGGTTTCCCTTGTTGATTAGAATGTTTCCTAGGCTGGGTAGATAGAAAACCGTTAATATACTGATAAGCCTCATGAGCAGGAAAATGAAGGGGGTTGCCTTGCTCATCATATTGATATGGAAATACATAAATCGGGGCACCATCCGCTCCATAATGGGAAAATTAAGGATGATTAAGATCCTGAGAGGACTGACCAACCTCGGAGATCGACGACTATAAATATAGTCAATACTCCTCGGGAGAAATGTTCTCTGGAGTGGTAGAAGCTATATAAAAATCTTCAGGAACTGATGAGGTCATAGTTGACTGAGTAGTGACAACAGGCGTAGAGGCAGCCACGGAGACAGTAGGTCTAATAGGTGCCAATGTGACAAAAGGAGATGTCATGAGAGGTGTCGATGGCGACATCCCTAACGAGGGAATGGTTGGATTCATGGACGGAGTCGATATTCCCATAGAGGAAATAGCGGCCATGACCTAACTTAAAGACCTATATCCAGCTGGGAGTGTCGAACTAGGTGAAGACATAACATAAGGTTCAGGGATTTTTTCTGGAAAACGCTGGTAATCTTCACCAAAAGCAGGAATTCCCTCACTAGGAGAAGGACTAGATGAGTCCATATCTGACCCTGCCGTAAGATCTTCTCAAAGACGACGGGGACTAGGAGGTATGACAGCAGCCAAAAAGGGTGATCCCGATGTAAGAGGAGGGAAGTGTTCCCCTACTCCAAATCCAAACCAAGCGTTGGACAAGGGCCAATTGAACTCAACTGGTCCTCCAAAGGGAAGTTCAGATATAACCGGTCCCCCGTCGGGAAACTCAGATAAAACAGACTGCTGATACTTAGTAGAGGACTCAAAGACCTCTAATGAATCATATGTATAAGGACTACTAGTATACGAAACTAATGTTTTTTCCACTGTGACTATAGCAAAAAAGAGGAAGAGATCAAAAACAAAGACGCACATGCAAACCAAGGCAAACAAAAACAGGCCGAAAAAATCAATCTCTAAATGGGCGCGTGATCGTAGGTGATTAATTTTACCACATTGAAACTAGAAATTTTACTATTTCATGTTTTAAGAGTCTAGAAACAAGTAACAGGTGACTCTATCACTTTAAATTTTGAAACAAGCGTGAAAGGACAAGCGCTTGATGATCTTTTCAAGTTTGAGGAGTCAGTAAAGATCAAAATGACTGCTCTGGTAATCTAGGTAAATAGGTGTACCAGATATCTGTGAACTGATATACACACCTTGGTAAAAATGAAAAATAAATCAACCAAGGACTTGACGTACGTGCAGGTAATCTCCCCAAATGCTGTGTCCGATGTATCACAGGTAAAAGGCGGCAGACTTGGCTTCGTATAGATAAAGGATTTGGAACCTAATGGGGTCTCCTTTATATACACGATGGTACGGGGAGCACAAGTCCGTACTAGAGTTTTCTGTAGCTAGATGGTGAGCAACAGCTGCTAGGCTTAAAGATGTTGGAACACGTCTCTACCTTAGGCTACTAGATGTTCCATTAAGTTTCAATGCTGCCTTAGGTTAATTCAATAAATTTTAAAGTTGATCTTCAATTTACGTTTCGATTTCAACGCCCTATCGAATGTTGGATCTCATAAAACCTCTAGATGCAAACTACATGCCACAAAATATCATTTTGTTCAATGAAGAGCTATCTACAGGAGGGTTGAGAGCTTTCAAAAGAAAACAAAATGAACACACAAAAACATCCACTATTATTTCCAATGCAAGCTAATGAAACTAGAAAACTTTTCTCTAGATTTATATAACACTAGTAATGTGAAAGAGTTTTCAATTTTCACTATGCTAATCGATATGCAAAAGATTTTGTTTTTTGTATTTTTCAATATATTAGAGAAAATGAATTAAATGAATGAAAAACTAATGAAAACATCAATTTGAGAAATGACAAAGAGAGAGTTGAAACAAAACAAGTTCACTCAATTCAAACGCACACAATCAAGACTCAAACCGACGACAAAATCCCTCAAAGAAAAGAATAATCTCAAAAGAGACTCAAACAAACCTTGTAATCTAGGCTTGGAGCAACACAAAGAGAAACTGAATGAAAGAGAGGGTAATCACTCAATTAACGCAATGATACAATGGAATCTAGAAAAATGAATGCAAAGAAGCAAAAACGAAGTTGACCAGGAAAGAAAAGACCCAAAACTCCCACGGGAGGCTTAGCACACTGAAGCACCTAGAAGCCCTAGGGATAGAATGAAAAATTGATAGAAAAGGTGAACAACTGGAGGACAAGGGCTAAACACAGTAAAAAATGACTTCAAAGCACTCAAGCAATTAGAAAAAATGAACCAGGTCCAAAATTCAAGCTCAGAAAGTCCAAGAACAGTCAAACCCTAATACCAAACAGGGTTGGCGCACCTGTTTGGTTGTAATTTGTGCCAAACAGTGGTTGGCGCGAGGGCCTAACAAGAAACTAGCACCAGTTGGCACGACTGTGAAGAGTATAACTATGCTAAGCCAGTTTACCCTAGAAAAAAGATGAAAATGGACAAACAGAGGGTGGATCTGGTCTTCTGGGGTCTGAACAGGGGTTTAACACCAAGGAAGGTGAACCAGAAAATCAAACTAATCAATCAAAAGCCAAAAAACAACCCAATGTAGGAAGGACTAACTCCCGCTAATCCCCAATGGAGTGGCCAAATTGTTGAGGAGGTAAATCCCCTCTGCAGATAGAGGCGATCCAACTAGCCCTAGAGTGGGTCTAGAAACAATCGAAACAGATTACGATACCGACTCCTAGTTACAAAAGATAGAGCTACGATAGATAGCCTACCTCAAGTCCTACGCTACTGTTGTCGAAGAATAAGCACTGCTTCCCGTTCCTAGCTTGACATATCACAATCCTTGTGCTCACTACGTCCGGACACCTATACACATGTAGAGAAGAAACAATAGAATACAATGTAATAATTCAAACATGTAACTATCAATAAGTCAGAAAGGATTGAAAGTAATTGCATTACACAGATAAGCAATACAATAGTGGAACCAATAACATAGTCGAGCATATATTAAAATGTGAAAGAAAGATTACAACTAAGTTCCGACATCACATTCTTCCTTTGGTAGGGCTTCCATCGGAGCGTGTCACAGAAAGCTCGTCGGGAATTTAGACAAGGCTTTCTCTCTTACGGGGTTTTCCATAGCTCTGCTTCCAATAGTCGCTCAGCTATAGTTTTATTCCCAAATGTTCAGCTAGCTAGCAAATGGAGAGGGCGGGCTTTTATAGAGGGAGAAGGAAAGGTTAGGCTCCCTATAATCATGGGGGAGAGTCCTATCTCTTAGGAAGGTTCCATGAGAGGTGGAAAACCATTTCCTAATCAGGGAGATCCGAAGGCAAACAACCCAACCTCATTTTGATGATCCATTCTGAAGTTGTTAGAATCAAAATTCTGCCTTCTATTGTTAAAAAAAATTCCTTAAAAGGATTGGCGTAGGAATAACACAGGGACAGAGTGCCAGCTGGTGCGCCCATTAGTGTGCATTTTCCCCATTGGTGCGAGGGATGAACTGGCTACCCGCGCCAATGCCAAAACATGGATTTTTAGGGTTTTCCAGAGGAAATGTTCTTCAGGAGAAGTCTTATCCTTATGTAGAAGGATGCCATCAAGGTATTTTCAGGAAATTTTACTGTTCACAAGTCACGGGAATAGTCCTCCAATGTACGGGACGAGGGATTACAGGGACGGTGACAAAATGTTGCATAACACTATCCTTAAAAAAATTTACCTTCTTTGAGATAATTATATCACCGTATCAGTGCTAAAGTATTTGTTGCGAACTTAAACTGTTCCATCTATTCTAACTTTTCGCATATTTCCTTCTATCTTTTTCCACATGGGGGTCCTCTTGTAGTGAGGCCTAGACATCCATAACATCTTCAAAAAATTTAAGGCATTCCTGTATTGTTGAGTCAATCTTATCATGGGAAGCCTTGATCTTGGATGCACGCTACTCCCGACCTCTGGTGGAGTGGAGGGCCGAAATTGCATCTACAACTCGACTATATTCATTTGCATTTCGAATCACACCGTGTCGACATTGGCCTTAGAATCCTTTACTTCCATGGAAAGTTGTGCCACTTTTTTCTCTGGGATTGTTGCAGCCTGAATCTTGAGCTGAGGTAGGTCACTGCAAGACTTGGAGATGACTTCCTCCAGCTTTTGTCACTGCGTTGTTTCTGCATCATGTGCTTATATATCCAATTATTTTTCCTCAGCCATCCTTTGTCTTTCCTTCATAAAATTTTGGATATCCAATAGGGCGCACTGCTCTATGATATGAAATTCTTTAGTAGCACCCTAGTGGAACTCATGGAGTGTCTGTAGAGGCAACACAGAAAAGTTAAGCCTTGTATTATGCCAATGCACGGCCTGCTTCAACTGCTCCACAGTGTCAAAAAATAATGTGCTCGGAGGGATTGGAACCACATGGATAACAGTTATAATTTTCATTTCATGAGATGTTATGCTTTCACTTGTTGGGTCCTTTCTCGCTTGAAGTCCACTCACTTCACTCATGCTCGCTTGTACTATGCTCGTCTGCACTTGAAAATATTTTAGGTCCTTATGGACCTCCACCAGTACATTCTTGTACTAGTCTTTAATTTTACCCCATAGATTTTCAGTGATGTTCTTAACATTATCTCCTATCTCATCGAGGTCCCCCTCAGTAAGGACCATTGCTTCTGGGCCAACGGTCTGACTAGACTTCCTTTTCTTTCACGCGCCACCACTTTGTGGTTGTCATCTTTTATTAATAAAAGGGGATAGGGATCGGATGGATCCATAATTGTATCATCGCTATGAGTATCATCCTCTCATATTTCTGGAACCTCCGTCTCTGGCTCAACCTCTGTTTCGGTATCTGTATCAGTCATGTATGTGAACATATTTAGTGGCTTCCCGATGTTCTTCTTTCCTATTTGTGTGGTGGTCTTTGCACCGCTCGTCCCTGCTTGTGCTATCTCCACACCTTCAGTGGGAGGAGTTAGCCAATAACTTAGCTAGTTTCTTATTATGGTTGTAACATATTCCTATATTACTAGGTACAACAGCTCATACCATACCCCAACAAGGTCCTTCTTCACTCGGATATGCACATGGTGTAAATCCACAGCCTACTAATATTCTGTCAAAATACTTGGTGATAACTGGGGATTTTAGTTGATCACCATGCACAGACTCATCCCGAACCCGACCCAAAATATTTTTTTTTCCATTACTTGGGTTGAATCTTTTGAATGCCACAACGAGGCATACTGCATAACCTCGCAAAGATATGGGCCCACAGAGAAGAACTACAACTCCTTGGGATCCTTCCAGGCCATCAACGCTATCAAGAGTAGGAGCCACACTTAGTGGAACTTCTTTCCCTCCTCTTGAGCTTCGCGAAAATCAGCTAAGAACTAGTTACATAGATATCCTGCCTAATTATAGACAACAACCTTGCTGCACTTTGCCGCAAAAGATACTACCACCGCAAAAAAATCCTCTGCGCGGAACTTCCACATGATTTTCTAGCCATAATGTGAACATAAAAGTGCACATATCTATTATGGAGTTAATTGAGTGACCCATGCTTCCCTTCGTTACATCGTAATCTTGCTTCATTTGGTCTACTAGCTTATTATCCTAATCCTTGCCCACAAAGGCTTCTACGGGGTCTAAGCTGAGACAAGGAAGTGTTTTGGTCTTCCTTATCAACATCACGTCAATAGGGATCCTCTTCCCCAACCATAAGTAGTCATCATGCACCAGGGCCAACAATTTCTGCACACAAATAATATTGATGATGATTCACCCAAAGTCAGGAACATATAACATGTTCAACAACCTGATATCCTGGATACCATCCACCCACTTCATCGATTCCAATATTGTGACTTCGACAACCTCATAATAGGTGGAGTGAAAATATCAGCTCGTTTCGAACTGTAGGTATTTTCTGAGATCATTAAAGCCCTAGTCCTCCATCCGCATCAGGGGAAATTTTCCCAACAAATCCCCCTCAAGAGGTACTACTTATGGAAGCAATGACATGAAAATATTGTATTTGACAGTGTCCAGATCCTTGTAAGCTTCGCAAGTGTCGGCTTCCATGATAGAATGTATTGGGGTAACCTATAAATAGGTTCTACCTCATTCACATCAATTTCCACTATCCCCCTTGGCACACTTTCTTCTTCATATGACTCTTCTGCCTTCACAACCTGCATTTGCGGATCATGGGTCACCTTAGTCCTTTTCTCCTTTGGAATTTTCTTCCTCGGTGACATTCTCATCACTGACTTCTTCAGCATTTTGGACAGAGCAGCACTTGTCGTGGTCTGCTTCCTAGGTGACTTCGACCCTGTGACATTTTTTGGCGGTGTAGCCGTCATGATGAATTCTAATCCCCCATGGAGAAATTCCTGCTCAATTTCCTCGTAGCTCTTCCTAGACATGTAACAAATCACTCGGTACTCTTCTAGGCACAAAATCTCAATTCTAATACTTAGAGTGCAATTTTTTCGAATGTGGAGTGAGATTCTTGATTTATAGCAAAATTCGAATTCAAACTCCATGATATTATTTATATATGCCTCATAAATGCATATTTGGTAGCAAGTCCACCCATATATACTCATTAAATACATCCCTCCCGCTCCTTTTAACTGTCATTTCCTTGTCAAATCAACTGTTCATGTTCCAATGGTCACTTTTTGGATGAAAATCATTATAATCATCCCTTCAACGTAGTCCAACCTCCCTCGGTGCATTGTCCTCCATCTTCACCATCTTCCCACATACTCCATCGTGCTCTGAATGCGACAAAGCCACCCTTCGGTAGAATCATTTATACTCCCATGCTCTCTTTCAACTACATGGAGCATTAAGACTCTTCGCTAGCCATATAGTCATTATGAACCTCCAGGGATGGAGTCGTCCTAGAACAACTTCAATATACTGCCATTGTTACATCTAGGGAACAATTCTCCATTCAACTTTTTGAGCTAAACTGAACCCTCTTCTGAAACATGCTTGACATTGTAAGGGTCTAACCAATGTAGTGACAACTTACCTAGGAACTTCACGAAATTGATGTCATATAAAAGAAATATTTCCCCATCTTTGAACATATTTTTCTTAATATTTCTATCATGCATGACGATGAACCTATCTTCCTCTATCATGATTGGTTCCTCCAATATTTTCTCCAGAATATCGCAGTCTTCCATATCTGTAACTACGGTGATGAAAAGACTAAGCATAATGTATTTCATCATCATCACAAATTCCTATCCGTACAATAATATGAACATATTTTTACCCATAAAATTCTTACAACTAGTTCTGTAGGCCCATAATACTATAGGCATGCACAGATCCTAGTCATTCCTTTTGACGTTGCCCACCTTCATCAAAGCGTTCTCCAGAATTTTGTTAAAGGCCTCGACCGTCCCATTTTCTTGTGGGTGATATGGCATGCTCTTATGGTGACACATTCTAAACTCCATGGTCAATTCTTCAATAGTGATATTCAAGAAATTGGTACCCATGTCGCTCATTAAAATCTTCAGACACCCAAAATGTGACAAAATATGTTCAAAAATAAACTTCGGCATTGTATTTTCACTACAATTTTTCACTAGTTGTGTCTCAGCCCGTCTAGGAAGATAATTTGCCATAGTAATAATGCATTGCACACCTTTTTTCTTCCAATGTGGATAATTTGGTCCCACGAAGTTATTTTCCCATTTATCAAATCCCTGCAAAATGACTTGAGGGTGTAGTTCCATTACGTCCCATCATGAAGGTCTACCTGTCCTTTGACAAACATTGCAAGCACTACAATATTCCTTCGAATCCTTATGCACCATAGGCCAAAAAATTTCAACTCGTAGAATATTCTATGAAATGGCCTTCCCTTCATAGTGACCTTTGGAAACTCCGCCATGTGCACCAACCAAAATACTAAGTCATTCATACTTAGGAATATATCTCCGCAGAATCTCATCAACCCCCATCTTGTATAGATGTCCTGCAATCAGATTAAAACATGTTTCCTTTACTACCAACTATTTCTTCTATTGAGTAGTGTACTCTGTAGGTGCAACACCCATATTCAAAAACTGAATGATATCTAGAAAATGTTCACCTGCAACCCGAATAGCGAACAACTACGCATCATGTAATCCTTCCTCAATATTCATCATCTCTTCGCTTGTCTCAATCCTAAATAAAATGGTCAAGTCCAGCATTCAAACATCTAGGATTGACAATTACTTCAAAATAATACTCTTGGAACAACAATAGCCATCGAAAAATCACCACACCCCCCCCCCCCCAACACAGGCTTGTTGACAAAGTATTTCAAAGTAGAGTGGTCCGTGAACATTTTGAAGTGTGCACCTAATAGATAGTGTTTTAATTTTTGTAGCACATATACCATGTCCAGTCCTTCATGCTCTAAGGAATAGTTGCACTCCGCCTTATACATCTTCCCGTTTGCAAAAGAAACAGGGTGATCTAGATCTCCTTCTCCTGGGTGCGCTAAGACAACTCCCAAAGATATGCAAGACACATCAACATGTACATGAAAATCCTTATTCCAGTTTGGAAATACTATAATAGGCATAGTTACCATATTTTATTTCAGTGCATAAAGGCTCTTCTGAGAATCATCATCCCAACATAACTTGACATCTTTATTCAATAATATTTCCATTGACGTAGTGATGTGCGCATAGGTTTTGATAAACTTCCTATAATAATCTATTTTCCCAAACGTCGTGTGTAGTTGCTTCACATTTTTCGGTGGCTCCAAATTTACAATAAAAAATATCTTCGCAAGGTCTACCATCAACCCTTGCTTGCAGAAAATATGCCCCAATACTATACCATATGGCACGCAGAAAATACACTTCTTCATGTTCAAGGAAATATGATATTTCCTGCTAATATCCAACATTAAACAAAAACTAGAGACATGCTTCTTTAAAACCTAAATATTTTCCAGTCCTAAATATACACCTCAAAAAACTTGTGGATATATTCTTTAAATGCTGCAACAACGACTCTGGAAAATATTGTTGGAGCATTCTTTTATCCAAATGGCATGACTGTGTACTGAAATGTGACTGAAATGAGCCCCATTCAGTAGCAAAGGTGGTATTTTTCCTATCTTTCGATGCAATTCTGATCTGATGATATCCTGAGAACCCATTTGTAAAGGAGTAGGCCTCCTACCCTCCCACATTCTCTAAAACTTCCTCAGTGAATGGTGTCAGAAATATATCATGGACACATGCATCGTTCAAATGCTTGAGATATATACAAATACTTATTTCTCCCTTATTTTTCTTTCCCTTGACCACCATAGGGCTAACCCACTCAAACTCTTATACTGGTTCAGTAATGCTAGAAACGAGTATTTTGTCGAGTTCCTCCCACACTTTCTTTATATTTCGGGTTCAGCCTATATGAGCGATGTTATACCAGCTTCACATCAAGCTTCAAAGTGATGTGAATAAATCTGAAATCTCCCATAATACCTTTCATCTTAGAGAACTTCATCGAGAATAGATCCTAGTACTCATGCAACAATTCAGTGACCTTTCTCACCGTGTCATCGTCCCAATAGTCCCCAATATTTGTGAACTTGGGCTCTGCTTCTGAGCCCACATTGACTTGCTGAGACTTGAAAGGTTGTTCTATGTCTGGCATCTCTACTTCAGGGCCTGCAACCTTGTGTTGGCCTTTTGATTTAGGAATATTGACATAACGAAAATCCTCCTCACCTTCTTCCACAATAAAATTGTAACATTCTCGGGTTTATTCCAATTGCACAACCAAATAAGGTTGTACCAAAACCATAGGCTCAATGGTAACTAATAATACTCTTGCTTTTACTTCTTGAAGAGAATCACTAATACAATCCCATCCATCGGTGAAGTTATAAGTCAATAAGAAACCTTTCGTCATCTCATACCAATCTGTGGTGAAATGGCGCAAATTTGTTTCAAGATACCACTACTGCGGTATTGTATCCAAGGTATGAAATAATATATGTACCCATTCGGGTTGAGGTTCTTTTCCCCAAGCTACATTCCAATGAGATAAATACTCGTGAGGATAATATTTACCATTGTACTTCACTGTGATATTAGTGTCTACATGACACAACCTGGGCCTTATCAACCTGCAAAATTACTTCCACCCTCCTAAGATTTCTATGTGCACACCCCACCATCGGCCTGGGGTGGACCTCAAGAAAAATTGCAAATCTTCATATCGTTTCTCTTAAGGCACCTTCTACTAAAAATCTTCCAGAAATAAGAAAACATTCCTAGTTTGATCATAAAAAGATAAGTCACATACCTCTGATGTGACACAACACATTGCTTTGGTAACTCTGTTGCAATGCTTAGTAGAGACTTCATGAAATTGGTTCTTCCAATATTCCAATTCCTCGTCAGAGTCAGAAACATAGGAAATATCACACTCCCAACGTATTCTTCCATCAGCAGTAGGATTAATCCAATTTTCATCCTGTACAGTGATCTTATAGATCTGATCAATATCAGCATCACCATATTCATGTTGGATAGGTTTTATATAGCGCGAACCTTCAGAGGGGTCTAAAGGCACAACGACTTGAGTACCATTATTTTCAAATACCATCTGTCTATTTTTCAAATTGATTATAGAATCCATGTCATAAGCCCAATAAAGCCCAAGCAACGTAGGATAATGATTGTTATCATTAAAAATCTCAATGACTTCAAAATCATACAATACACTTGCACCATATCTATGTTGATGCCATGCATTCAACCCATAGGAATGATTTTATGCTGATTTTCCATCCTTAGCTAAATCGATGACCATTGCAGCTTAGGTTTCCCCATCTATTCCCAGGTCTGTTTTGGAAAAAAATTTGCATCTGATCCAATATCAAGGATTACTTGGTCCATTTCATAGTCATCGATCTGCGTAGTTAGCCGCATTTCTCTGCCAGTTATTTTCTTATGTTTGTAGGCATTATGCAATGTGCGTTGTTCTGGGCATTGATATTATTTACCATCACATTTGTCAATAAACTCCAGCAATCCCTCCACAAATTTCTAATCCCTGAGAAAATTCATACATGTCTGCCAGAAATATGTCAGAATGGAAGGATCGACTTCCTGGGATTTAGTAATATCCTTGGGCTTATTCTTCAATGGAATCAGTTGTCTTTGTGCTGTTGATGTCCAAGCTCCCTCTCTCATAAAATTCTTCTTCACATCCATGAAGGTTTCTATTTCGCGTTATATATCGAACCTATTATTCTTGTCTCCGACTTTTTGGACCCATGTATCTTCCATATATTTCTTTCCTTCAAATTTATCTTCTCCCGTATTTATACCACTTCGTGTCACTATGTTTATTCTTTGATCTTCGTCACGTGGTTCAAATCTCGTCATTTTTATGTTCTGGGAAGGCTGTTGATTGTTCTTTCCCGCATTTTATAGAACAATGTAGGAAAATCCTCTATTTCATGATCAAATGCACGACAATACCTACAAGATACAACAATGATATTCTAACAGTCTTTGTCGAAATGTCCAGGATGACCACAATTATAGCATATGATTTTTCCACAATCTCGTCTAGCGCCTCCTCCTCAGCCACACCATCAGCCTTGGAAACCTCCATGCACTGTTTGTGAACCTAGATCTTCACAACCTTCAGCTTGTACTCTATATGCTCCAGGACTCTGCATCATTAGATCATAGCTTCGACAATGCTTGTTAGCATGTCCCACTGAACTACAAAATAATTTCTTCAGCGACCAGATATAATTTTGCAACAGATGACAATAGTCTTTGGAGTGTTGGGTTGCAAATTCACATAAGCTACACCAAAAATTTGGTCCAGTGCTTGGCCCAGGCCACAACGGAATTGGCATACCAGTGCCCAATAAATCTCTAAAAATAGGATACTGATCCTTATGATGACCCTCCGATTTTCACTTTATGCACCAAAATTCTACATGAACTTCTTTTCCCTTCTTCAAATCTTGAATTTCCATATGTAAGCTTGCCAACTGGTTTTGAATCTACTGAACCCCTATGTTAGTATCTTCTACCGACGAAGCTTCTAACTTCATCACAATCTGTAGTGCTTTAACTTAGGTTGTGACCTTCTACTATGATAATGGTAATATAAGATGAGGTAACAACAAAGTGATAAACCATTCCTTATGATTCTCATCAGGGATATTGAAGTTAACTTAACTTAGTAGTGTCTTAAACCTTTGATCGACTTCCCACACTATTTTCATGGCTAATTTTTTTATTTCTTTGATCTCCATCATACAATGGAACTACGACTTCGACTTCTTAAATTCATCATTAAGCGCAGCCTTAGTCTGAGCCAACGCAACATTTTGGTTCATCGAGGTGTATTTCATATACCAGGAAAACACTCTATCCTACAACGTTGTGACCAATTGTGCTTTATTCGTATTCTTGTCACTGATTTTCTACAATCTCCATATCAATTCTGCAACAAACCAGAACTACTCAGGATCATCCAATCTTTTGAAAACATGCATATTAGGTGAGTGAGACACTGTGAATAAGGGAGGTGGAGGTGGAGGTGGAGGAACATAATAAGGAATGGTTGTGATGGGAGGGGAAGGTTGGGGAATTCTCGAAGTGCCCTAGTGATCTTAAAATTTTATCGGCGCACTTATAGGGGTAGCAGGGTAGCTTTATCCTTCTTCGATTTCAGACCCAAACAGTGGACTGTACTCAGAATTAATGTAATTAAATGATCTACCCTAAACCTCTTACCTCTTCGCATAGTTCCATTTTTCTTTCCTCCGAACATCAATCTAATTGCATTCATAGTACACCCTTTTCACACAATAGCATCTTAATCCAAAGCTTCAATGAATTCACGTACTTACCTCGTGTGTCTTTGAATTTTTTTTGCTCAGATTCACTATAGGATACATATTTATCGATCAGGAACTTATTAATAAATACTCCAAGTATACTATCGATACAATAATAAAAAACCCTTTTGATCTCGTTATTAGTCCTCTTTAGTTGGTTGATGAGCTCCAGAGTCCACGCAGTAGGCTATTGTTGAAACATGTCATTTGCTCAGCTAGTCTTGATAACCACTCATACAAATTGCTAGAAAATGATGAGAAAAATATCTTGTACTGATCTGTAAAGATATATGTCTGCAACCAATTTTCATTAGATAGGTGCAGATTTCTATTTTTTTGCGCAAAAAATTCACGTTATTTTAGATCTACCCAGTAGTCTCTTTCTTAGATGGATGCCACATCCACATATCCCCAAGTCAAATCCCAGTCCTAGAAACAGAACCATTTATTGGCTTGATGAGGCCTATACCCAAGTTTAGATATAGCTGCATGAACCAAAAAAACCCACTATTACTGGCCCTTTCAGAAACGATTTGCTCTACAGAACGAAGTCTTACCTGAGGCAATATAGGGGAATGTTAATACCAGGTTTTTGTATCTAGAGGGACAATGGAGTGTGGCTTAGGGCCTATATTCCTTTCAATACTTTACAGAGCTTCACATAACATATCTAATAATTATAAATTTGTAGTTCAACACTTATGTTGAACTAACATACATACTGTGCAATCTTACTTCAACAAGTATAAAACAACATGAGTATCCATAACAAGGACTTCACGATGAAATTATGATTAAAACATCACAGATAACATAAATTTCAAGTGAATTAAAAACATAAACTCAAAAATAGATCTTTCTTCAAGAGTCTTTCATTAATTCTCAGATATTCATAATACAATCAGTTTTTCACTGTGCACTCAGCTACAGGGGTCTGCACACTCAGTTTCAGAATTCCTAGGGTCTCTGTGCACTAAACTATAGGAGCCTTTTCTCTAGCCCAAACAACATAACACTGAATCAAATTAATCTTACATCCAATTGAATTCTATCATCAAGTATATCATTTAAATCTTATCAAGACTATTCTAGAATCCTTATATAGTCTCAATACCATGGTATGAAAACCATGGGCGGAGCTCAACGTATAATAAATATTCTCTCTTTTACAAAATAAGGGGCTTTGAACCACCCCAAAGTCCCTAAGGCTCCAACTTAAATCCACGTTGCACGCTTTGCTCCTTGATCTACAGAGTCTTCCTCAAAATATTTCATTGAGGAGTACTTTGTCCAACAGAAGTTTTCAGAATCTCGGGCGGAGGTGTTTTGAGGAACATTCCAAAAGGCCATGGAATCCCTTAATCGATAATGGCGAGATACATGGTAAATACTTAGGGTGGAGTCTCAGTTAGAGCCCTGTGATCCTGTGTGAATTGTGGTAAAGCCTAGAGACCTAGAGATGGAAAATTTCTCAAGGATGGTGAAGGAATCCAGAGTCATTCCAAGATCAGTTTGGTTTTGTGATCTCAGAGCTGGTTTAGGTGAGATCACAGTATGGTGAGGGTGGAGGTGGTTTAACCTCTAGGTTCCCTTGGTTTTCTTGGATTGGTTTGTACCATGATATCCCACATTAATTCTTGGAATATGTCACATGGATGACTAGATGAAAGAAATATTTGGTTCAGCCATGTCTATGGTCGGGTGGTATCTCGAAGTCCTGAACCTGGTTGGCTCTTGCATATGTTTAATGAAAGATAATTTCTCTTGCTTTTGATTGGTAAATGTACTTGTTATTATGTGGCTTTAATTGATGTTATATTATGGTTATTTATATGTTTATATGTTGCTTATAAGCATGGGTATATGAATAGTTTTAGTCATGGATCTTTTCATGTTTTTACTTGTAATTGAAATAATAATGGATGCAAGACCTAATTGATGTTAAGACAAGTAATGGGAGAGGATGGTGATACTTATTTTTAAGTATCATATGATTTTTTAGTCCCTTATGCTTAGAATTGCATTCATGACATGTAGGTTTCCTACCTACCAAGTGTTTGAAAGAATGTCAATCCCGGTTGGGGATGGTCAGGTCTAGTCTTCGTTTAAGGTTTGGGTTTATAATAATTGTAGTAATGCATTTTATGAGTTCTGAAAGTTATATGATTTTCTAGGCATAGGCTTAACCCCATCCCTGAAAAATATCCTTAATTTCCGCAGTCGCGGGCACAACACTGAGTCGAAAAGGCCATAGTCCCATTGATGCAGGCCCCTGGGAGTGACTGGGGGTTTCCAATCACATGGAGGGTTTGGAAAGGGAGCAAATGGGCCTATAGATTAGGGAAAAGTTAAGTTGTATCAGGGGATGGACACTTGGAGGGTCATGAGGCACTCGAGGGAAGTCAGTAAGGTTTGTTTTCTCGACTCCATTTCCTTAAGGTCACCAAGGAGGTTGAGTATTTTCATAACGACCCCTCATCTCATGTTTACCCTAGGTGAGATGGTGAAAGTGGGTAGATGTGAGGGGAGAGGTTTGCTATAGATGGTACCAGAGAGGTTTAATCTCTCTTTGGGTCGTATATGATACCATAGGTGGTATCAGATCATGGTTCAGTACTTGGACCGAATGGGATAGATGCATGTTGTTTTGCATGCATTTTCATGGTTAAGTTTTTCATGCATGAGGTTATGGTATGAAGGACATGTCATTATGATGCTATTGGTATGTTATGATGTTGATGTGTTTACTGAGATAGAGTAAGAGATGCATATCATTAGAGTGAGGTTGGAACACTAGACCTTGGGGTAAGAGAAAATCTCCATACAAATATAGTATTTTGGCATGTAGGTATGTTGTTTAACTATTGTTATACAAATTAGGGTTTTCTACATGTCTGTCAGTCTATGGTTTTTGCGATTACATGTATGATAGATGCTAGTTGACCAGTGTGATCATATGTACCTCTGTCGGTTAGTCATGAAGGATAATAACTTGGTTTTATATGCATTGTGGTTGAATGCATGATGGTTATGGTAATTATACTTAGGATCTTGATGTTTTATTTATCATGATAATTTGGATGGGCCTATGCGGATGATTAGGGTTATGACATTCAGGTACAAGTCGATATGCTTGTGATTATGTTTCATAATAATCTATACTAACTGCTCATATGTGATTTTTATGCATGAATGAAAATTGTATATGAGTTTATGATGTGAACATGTTAGCTAGTTACTTTTATAGATATCATGAATTTAATTTTATTTGGATTGATACATTGTGAATTTATATCATGCTAATCTGGATTGATTGTGCAGACAAGATAACCTCCCATAAGATACATTCAGGTATGATTTTGATTATGTCACCTATTTGGTATGAGTTTACTTATGTCATCTACTTGGTGCTTCAATGTTTAATTAAGTGCATGATATGAGTCTGTATCTATAATATTGCATGAATGAATGATCTTGCTTGAGAACAACTGATAGATACTTGAGTGTAAGTAGGTGATAGTTATAGCATTATGAATTATGATTGATGAATATGAGTTGATTGTTGATTATGACATGGTTGTTAGACTTGGTAAAGTTTTATTTCAAATTACTAGATATGTTGTCTTGATCTTTGGAACATGTGGTTGAGATGTGTGTTTATATACAAGGCATTGTGATTAGCACAACAAGGTAAGATAACTGGTATATTGTTGTATTTGTTTATACACTAACAATTATGTGTTTATGGCAGGATGATATAGGGAATTGCATGGAAAAGAGGCCACCATGAAATATTGGAGAAGCCTCAGGTTGAGATTTACTTTGGAAGTATAGAGAACCATGGGTATTGAGTTATGGTGTCTATTGAGAGTCTTTTGCTTTCGATGCTTTACGATTTTTTTACGCTTGATTTGCAGTTTCGTTTATGTTTGGTGCATGGCCATGCCACTTTGTTTGTGGTGTCATATTGTTGTTAGTTTTGATGGTTTTCCTCTTGTATTTTTTTGGTTCTTTCCTTTTATATTTTGGGAGTTTTGGGAATTGGTTTAGGAAAGAGGAAATCTAATGGAGCTCAAGAAGAGATTAATAAAAGCTAACATGTAATGTAAGACTCGGATGAAGCTAGTGCATGTATAAAGGCAACTAAAGGCAAGAATATGAAATCCATTTGGATTAGTTGGGTCCATTGGGGAAAATGGACAGTGGTAGGACAACCATGAGAAAGGTAACATGAAAGATAAAGTAAATGGATTTGAAGCGTCAGATGCCTTGGCTTTGTTGGGAACTATTGTTATCAATGTTGTGCAAGTGTTTCATGGATAAAAGGATTTCTCTCAACCTATACCTTACAATATCGAGAAAGTATGTTGTGACTATGATTATGATTTATGTCTATACATGCATATATGTATGTATGTATCTATGCATGTATGTCATTGAATAATGGGGTCATTAGGATTGTTTCGTGCTAGTGTTCACATATATATATATATATCATGATTGTTTATGATAATATATATATATATATATATATATATATATATATATATATATATATATATATGTATGTATATATGTATGTATGTATGTATGTATGTATGTATGTATGTATGTATGTATATGTATGTATATGTATATATATGTGTATATATATGTGTGTGTGTGTGTGTGTGTGTGTGTGTGTGTGTGTGTGTATAGTTGTTTGAAAGGATCATCAAGGATCATTCTTGTGGATGAATGACTTTTTATGCAGGTGAATGGCATGAGGAGGTTCCTATTTTATGAGGAATCAAGTGCAAAGATTAGCCTTGAAAAATCTATGAGGTCAGTACCATGTGAACTTGAATTGATATTATGTGATTACACTATCAATGTTTATGCTATAGCAGGTAATGTTGAGGGATACATCAATGGATGAAAGTAGTGTGATCTGCGAAAAGATGCTAGAAGCAAGGTTGCTTGTTAAGGACAATGTAGTCGTATGATGTGCAGTATCGGTGTTGTGTACATGTAGCATATGCAATATTGGGTACATATGCGGATGTGTGCATGCTACATATATCATTTTGTGTGCATGTTGCATATATAGTGTTGTGTGCATGTTGCACATGTTGTGTTGGATACCGATGGTGCTAGGTACATGTCGTATATCCAGTGCTATGTACAGATGGTGCTATGAACATGTTATAAATGTGATGCTATGTAGATTTGGTGTAGTGTAAATGTTGTATATGCGATTTTGTGTACATATGGTGCAGTGTACAGGTTGTACATGTGATTTTGTGTACATATGGTGAGGTGTGCATGATTTTACATGTGCTGTTACATGCATGTAGTGATATATACATGTGGTACATGTGGTGTTGTGTGCATATTGTGTATATGGTGTTGTATACATGCGATACTATTTACACATTGTACAACTAGAGGTGTATACACGTGGTGTTATGTACAAGTTGTGTAGGTGGTGTGGTGTACATGTGGTGTTCTACACAGATTGTGCAATAGTTCTGTGTATGTGTGTTGTTGTGTACACATTGTGTAGGTGGCACTGTGTACAGGTGGTACCATGTAGATGCTGTACATGTGGTACTATGTACACATTTTACATGGTGTGTTGTGTTCATTTGGTATGGTTCTACAAGTATTGTGTAGTCATTGTATCATGACATATGTGCTCATGGTATTTTACTGTGTGTACATATATGTATTGTGTGTACATTGAACATAGGTGTATGTATTATGTTATACACTGAGTGTAGGTGTATATGTGTTGTTGTACACCAGGTGTAGGTGTGTGTTTTATTGTACATGGGTGTAGGTGTATGTGTTGTGTTGTACACCGGGTATAATTGTATGTGTATGTGTTTTACAGTGTGATGGGAAAAACAAGTATGGTATTTTATGGATTCCCTTCTTGTTTATATTGAGGGCTGAGGTGGTTTAGTCTCAGGATACCCTTGTTTCTATTAAGGGTTGAGGCGGTTTAGTCTTTGGATTCCCTTGCTGTTGCTATTGAGTGTTGAGGTGGTTTAGTCTCTAGATGCCCTTGTTGTTCCTATGGAGGGTTGAGGAGGTTTAGTCTTGGGATACCTTTGTTTCTATTGAGGGTTGAGGAATTTTAGTCTCTGGATACCCTTGTTGTTGCTATTGAGGGTTGAGACAGTTTAGTCTCAGGATATCCTTGTTGTTGATATTGATGGAGGAGGTGGTTTAGTATCTGGATTCCCTTGTTGCTTAAAGAGAAGGCATTGAGTGCTTAGTGGGTTTGGAAACCAATTCAATGTGTGTATGAAAAGGATAAAGAACAAAGGCAGAAGAAAAGAATCATTGAAGGACAAGTATAAGTATTTTAATTTTAGTTTTTAATTATGCACATGATCTATGATTTTGTTTTATGATTGTTACATGTGATTTATGATGGTTTTATTTTATGCTAATTGGATGTGATATATTTATACATCATGACTTGGTCAAAGAGCTAGTTTGACTTGTTTTGAAAGGAAGTAAATATAATTTCAAGTGTACCTTATTGATGGGCCACCGATGAGGAATGATGTGGATTTATTTAAATTTATTTTGAATCCAATGGAAGTTATGTGCTTGGTACAGGAAAGCATTAAATTTCCTTCTTAGCGGTAAAATGCACAGGTGGTAGCTGGAGTAAGATCCCTATCAGGCCTTCCCAGGACCCAAGGCAAAGAGTTAGATTAGATGAAACATTCACAAAGACAATATATGCATGTTCATAAAATTATTTTATTGACAATATGAAATAGAGAAGGATTACCTTGATGTGTAGTGCCAATCTATTCGAGAGATCAAGGTGGTGTGATGGAAGCCCACCTCACTAGCTCCAAGTTCAAATCCTACAAGCAAACAACGAAACTAGTAACATTCACAGTGTTATCACAACAAACTATCTAAGAAAAGCATATAATCAAACATGAACTCATATAAATCTAATCCACTTATAACATATATCTCTAAAAAATAACTCAATAAATGTAATAACAAGACATCAAGTGGAAAAAATAGAGGCAGTTCTATTATATTGAATGAAGGAGGGCTACAACCATAAGTTTGGTCAAGTCTCCCTTGGTCCTCTAACTCCAAGATCTCTCTCCTCAATATCCTAGTGTGATAATTCTTAGGAAAATAGTTCTCAATGAACCATGCAAACCATGAAACCTCACACTAACAAAGTTTCCCTTCTCACACAATCAACTTTTCGAACTTTGACAATGAGCCCTTGCCTCCAATTTATAAGAGTTTGGGAGGATCAACCTTACCATTCTTCTCCATTAATTTTATTAGGGAAAAATCCATGATGTTTCCAAGATTTTCTAGATTTTTCCTTATTTGGATGCTTATTTAGGTTTAGAAATGTCCAATCAGAGCCCTGCACCGCAGGTTTCCAGCTTTTTGGACTAACTCCTTGAGAAAAATTCAGAAATGTCAGTCATTTGACTCAGAATTTTCCCCTAATTCTTCATGAAACACAGGTAATGAATCCCTTGAGGAAAAACAAGGCGTTAACCTAGGCACTAACGCTCCCTACGGGAAGCAGAGAAGTGTTATAACTCAACCTGGTAGTTTCTAGGGTGCATTACCATGGAAAAATAAGTCTCCGTCTAGGTCAATTCCTTCCATCCATGTGTCCTTATCCTCCAAGCCGATAAGGAGGTCATTTGTAGTATAATAGATGCCCCCCTAAAGTGTGAGGTCATAGACGAAGAAAATGGCTGAAATATTTTATATATATGTAGTAGAGAGAGAGAGGAGTTCGAGGACTGTGGGAAACCTGAAACAAACAACATATGTCAAAAGTATATAGATCTGTCTTAAGTCAGGCATTACCATGCTCAAAGCTATATCAAAGTGATTTCTCCAGGAAGAGATATGACCAATATATCCACCGATAAGCACAATGTGGAAGCTTGTGTCATGACAAAATCAATCTGATAAGATGTCTCTAAAAACAATATACGCAGATTGGGAGAGGAAACAAAGTTGAATGATGTAAGCCTCTACCCAAGGTCTTGGTAGCCGCTTCTCTGAACTGCATATTTATACACATGTTAATAAAGGAGTTGTAGTCGAACATGTGAGAAATCTTCTGATTACCATTAAATGATGAAAACTGTTAACATACACAAGGATGGCCACCAATAATGATGATAGTCTCCAAGATGCCCAGTACAATCTAGCGAGTGTGAAAAAATGGTGCTGGTGTTGAACACTCGTAGAATTATTTTACTAGGAGCCAATGATGAAAACTCCCAATAAAACACAAGGTAACATGCCACTGAGGTTTGCAAGCTCCAAGGTACTAATATGTTTCTGGATCGCCTTCCTAGATAAGATGTTGAAGTCGATAGGAAGAGATCTATCAAAAGGAAACCAATAAGGTGTCCTACATCAGTTGATACTAAACATGAGAAAGATGATTTGTTTTGAAAATAGTATAGATAAATGGTGCAAATAGACAATGGGAAAATGATTTTTTGCATATGATGGCTTGGTCACTACAGGAAATAGTAGATAGTGTAATCTCTTCAACAATACAAGGCACAACATACAGGGTACTAGGTAGCTTAGACTCAGGAACACCAAAGAGTGTTAGGATTCAAAGGTGCACAGACATTGGGATATGAAGGCTAAACTCATAGAATGGTAGGGCTCAATGAGAATCTAGTGAAAGGAAGTTTTTTGAGGAGTTCAATGTTCAAGGTGATACTGTCAAATCATCCTTCAAAGTATAAAGAGTGAGTCTCTACTTTGTACAAAAAAATTTCCTCATATGATTAGGTTTAACAAGTCCAGAAGGGTAAAATTGATGATATTTTCATGTTTAGGGAGTCTGAAAGAGATCATAAAAGACAATTCCAAGGGGGTACCTTTATCATGGTTCATGACCATGTGCGCCAAAGGGGTAATAGTATGCTCAACACAGTTCATTTCCATAAGATAGTCCATTGAGTCCAGATAAAGTGATAAACCTATGTTCAATGGATGTCTACCTCATTTTGTTATGAGTATGAGGAGATGAAGTAAACTCAATATTCTTCATGAAGTTTTAACGATTCAGACGAAGAAAAAATCAGTGCTCTTCATGAAATTTTAACGAGTCCAACAAATAAAAACTCAGTGTCTTTTTCAGTTTTTAAAGAGATAGAAAAATATGGAAAAGAATGGCTCATAATATTATTCATGGAAGTTTAACGAGCCCAAATAAGGAAACTCAGGGGTTTTTTCAGTTTTACGAGCTAGAAAAAGTCCCTAAAAACAAGGCTCAGGGTTTTTTTTTCCACTTTTACGAGCTAGAAAAGTCCTTAAAAAGAAGGCTAGAAGCTTCTTCATGTAATTTTAATGAGGCTGAAGATGTAAAATCAAGGTTTTTCGGATTAAAGAGCAAGAAAAATACTGTAAAAATAATCATCTTTTCTTCCTCGCGGTATTTTAACGAGATTGAAGAAGAGAACTCAAGGTTTTTCAGTTTAATGAGTGAGAAAAATACCATAAAAAGAATGCTGAAAATTTATTCATATCATGCCCGTCAATAGAAGGATTTATTTCGAGAATTTCCTCATAGGACCCAGTGAAAACATCATGGAATTCCGTAGAAAGGGATGTGAAGTGTACAGTTTCCTTAGGACTGCAATTTTCTCCAATATGTATAGTTTCCACAATACCTATTTTGACCGAGATGTTTATGAGCATAGTCTTAGAAATATTTCCCAAGTTACCTTAGTCATCGATAGTTTGAATAGTCGTGTACATGGATGGAACGATCTTAGGTGGGTCAAAATGTATAATTTTCATAGTGGATGCATTCGAATCAGACAATGAAGCGCAATGGTGCAACTCATCACAAGGTCTCTCTTCTAGAGACATGATCTCTTGAATAGCTTCGTCTGAAGGTAGGACTTCATCAAGGAGATCCTTATAAGGAACTGTTTTGGGTGAGAGGTTGGTACCATTGGTCAAAACCAAATCAGTGGAGGGTTTAGATGCTAATTGGATGGGTTGGTAAGCCAACTCAGCTGGTGAAAGCGACATCTGTTATCTGTAGGAATAAATTTCTGAAGGGATCGGTAGGATCTAGGGGTTGATAGAGCCATAGAAGATGGTGGATATCATTGAAACCATTTGTAGAACCTCAAGCAGTGGGAGAGGAAAACAACCTGTAAGGGAAGATGCCTTCAGAAGACCAGTACCTATATTGACATAAGAGTCAGGGATTCCTCCTATGAGAGTTACAATGATGCTAGATAACACAGATAATCCAGGGTGTAGAAGGATATTTGGTCTACTGTAAATAACTTCCCATTCAGAGGAAAGGAGACGAGTAAAAAAACTAAAGAGACAATGGTGGTCATGGCATAAGACCAACTACAGCCCAAAATGAGATTATATTTGTTATGATGATCTACGACTTCAATATTCACTATTATCGTTTTCCAACTGAGATTAATGGGGTAGCTATCAAGGTATCATTTTGGGAGGAAGGTGTGGTCATTGAACACTTTGAGGGAATTTGAAGGTGGAGATAGAGTAGGAGAGCCCAAGGTGAGCCAACATACAATTAATATTACGCAATTCAAATCACCTTTGTTAATGAAAATGCGATGGATGGCCCTTTATTTTGACACAACTTTAAATTGAAAGGCAAGTTGATGAGAAAGTCGAGGTTTAAGTCAAATATGACTAGCATAGAATCTCAAGGGTTAATTCAACCAATGGCCGAAACCAGAGCTTTCCTTTGCACTGGGCAGGTTTGAAACACTTCGAGAGAAAACATAACTGATGGTGCTTGCGCCAAATCTTCTACAATGTTGTATTTTTGGGCAACACATGCAAAGGTGTTATGAGTTGTGCGATGAAGGGTCCATTTAGGGGGATGAATGATGGGGTCAACAAAAAGCCTTTCGATATTAAGATTGTTGGGCGGCAGTGGATTTTAACTTGAAGTAGGCTTTTGAGCATCAATGGTTGGATTTCCATAGGTTTTGGCTCAAGTTTGGATTTCCACTATCTGCATGCCATAAATGGTAGATGGTCCTTCACCAGAAGGATGAGAACCACCATTTCCCCCTTAAAAGGGTTGTGGTGGGTTTGAAAAAGTATGTTGTTGTTGTTGTTGATTAGGGAAAGGGTTATGTATGATAGCAGGGGTCCTCCCAGTATCCTTTTGCATAATAAATTATGTGCATTCATGAAGGCGAGGAAATTTATATGTAAAGTGGTCCTCCAAACAAATTTTGCAAGGATATTTGGTAGTTTTGTCTTTCCCTTCGTCAGTTTTAGAAGCATTTATATGATTTTGAATATTTTGAGTGTTCGACTACTCCTCAAAAGGAGTGAAATTTTTCTTGTTCTTCTTGTTCTTACGGCTGGGTTTTTGTGTAGACTGCACAAAGTTTACCTCAACGGTTGGAAGATAAGCCAATTGGGAAGTGGCGGTTGTAGCCAAAGATGGTTGGGAAGCATGCCCGCTAAGTTGTTTTACAATAACACTAGAGGTTGTTCTAACGAGGTCGTTGACATGTGCTTTGGGTTGCTGAGTAGCGGGAGTGTTGGAGTTTATAGGGGCATGGGGGAGTAAATCATACAACATGCCAGATTGCTAATAGATTAGATATAGATTTTTTTCATGGCATATGGATTTGTATTCTGTGATCGCACTCACTAAGGCACCATCCTTAGCAATGGGAGGAAGGAGTGACTTTCAGAACCAATATGATAATAGATGATCCATAGTTGTGGATTTCACAAGCCTCTTCCTACATCTCCATTCATGGATATGATCGGAGATGTGGGTGGTGATGTCTTGGTGCAACCTGGTTAGAAGTTCCGTTCCGTTTTCGTAGCGAATAGGGAGCTGAAAGTGTTTGAGAAATTTGATTTCTAAGGCACCAAATGTGTTGACTGCAACTCATGGTAACTCAATGTACCACTTGGAAGTGTTTCCTGTGAGGGTGCGGGGAAAGAGCCAGAGCTGGATACTGTCATCCACCATGGAATTAGAAAAATACCATAGATGATAGGTGGTGACATGTGTGGCTGGGTCATCCCCTTGTTTCCCTTCGAACTTAGGGATATTTGAAGGAATATTATGCGATATAGGAGGCCAAAGCGGGTTGCGATTGATGGGATTGTTGGTCAATTTATATAGATTAGGGATCTCTAAGGTTTCAAAAAATGACAATTGCATTATTGTCCCTGAGACTAACCAAGGAGGTGTTGGTTAAAAAATTGGGCTGTAGGGTCCTCCCATAAAAGTGTTCATAATGGGATATGCAGGTCTCGCCTGATAGTAGTTTCCAGGTAGTGGTAGTGTAGGGATGTAATATGATTTTCCATAAGGGTTATTAAATTGCGGGGCAAAAGGTTGGTTCCCCCCAGGGTAATAGTTCCCCCTTGCCCCAATCGGGTTTAGGGAATGGCTACCCATATAGACGCGGCAATGTTTTCTTGTGGCCTACTGTTGGCCACATAATTTACATTTGGTATAGACCCTACACCAAAAGGTTGACCACTAAGAGGAATTGGACTAACAATGGATGTACCTGCTTGTCCCATGGATTGGAGGTGTATTGAAGTGCCTCCTGACACATTTGTGTTGGTATCACTGCCCCCTGACATAGAGACAAAGGGGTTCGAACTCAACAAGGGATTCCAACTGAAAGGGTTGTTGAAAGGAACTGTGGTAGCCATGCTAGTATAATCGGTCATCGGAAGTCTAGGAGTAGACACGAAAGGAGTGGAGATCAAAAGGTTCAAAATTCCACTCACAGATGTTGTGATCAAGCATGCATATTTTGGCTATTATGGATTCCAGTCAATTGTGAAGAAATGACAACTGGTAGGGGAGGTAGTGGTGGAACCAAGTTGGCCACCTGTGCCAATGACCCATTGGCCACCGATTATGCATTGTATGTGTGTGTAGCTGTTACAGGTCAAAATACCTCCTCATCATCTCAGAGGAGAAGACAAATATGAAAGGAATACAAAGACCTAAATTAAAGCTATGTTTTCCAAGGTAACGCCTCTCTATAACAACACATGAGCGTTATAATGTAGCTAATCAGTGAATGTGCCGCGTTAGTGGCTAGGAAAATGCTCTGTTTACACTAGAGGGCAGCGTTACCCATGTTTTAAGTTTGAAATGGGAAAAACCCGCGGAGAATGATTTGAATCTCCAACTTTTTCTCACAAGAGATTCAGTACAAAAAGGAAACTGCAAAGCACTGATCTCTTATTTGGCCTTGCCATAAACAAATGAACTCTCAAAGAAGGCAAAAGCATGGAGGTTGGAGAAACATCTTGGTTTTTCTATTTAGAACTGGTGGAAAGAGAAGGGCAATGATTGCTCTCTCCATCTCCTATAAAATGGAGTTGAAGGTTCTTTGTTCAAGGTCGAAGTATTGCTAAATTTTTTGCATACTTGTGAAGTAGAGATCATTGTTGTAGTGTGAAGTTCAAAGGTCAAAGAGGTTCATTGAGAACTTTTTGATCAAGACATCACCACTTTGAGAGATAGAGAGATTGGAAGGCTGAGGAGGGCTTGGTGCAACCGACGGTTGTAATCCTTCTTTTTATAAATCAATAGAACTGTATCTTTTTTGTCCATTCTATGCGTTGACATTGTCATTATTATTTAATCACTTATATAGCATGAGATGAATGGCTTAGATGTGCACAGTTTAAATGTTTATTATGTATTGAATTAATTGATAGAAGATATATGTTATGTTAGAAATTACACGGGTGCTTTGATTGATTACAGGACCAAGATTTGGAGCCAATGAAGAAGAACCGCTGCTTCGCTGCCTAGTGCTCTCCAAAGGACTCCGAGATCATTAAAGAGGTAATCTTCTAGCTTATTCTATCAAGTGGTTTTTAGTTAATATGAACATGTATATGCCATATTTGTGAACTATACAGCTAATCTTACTGTCTGCCTTAGGCACCGGAAAGCCCTGAGAGGAATATACGATAACCAACAACCCAAGAATTTTACCTTACAACAGAATTGGCGACTCCACTGGGGAAGTTTCCCCATAGTTTCCAGAATATTTCTTCCCTCCTTTCTTCTTTCCTCTGTTCACAGACCCTTCCTACCAGTTTTTATGCCCAGTAGACATTTCAAAAGCTCGCAGAGTTCAATCCTATTTTTGTTTGACCATCTAAAGAACTTTACCCTGGCTAACACTACCTCTGTAGGTTTTCCAGTGCGTTATAATGTTGCCTCTGCTTAAATACAGTGCGTTAGTCTCTGGATTAATGTTGTCTTTACTCAGAGATAGTGCGTTACTCAGACAAAACTTTCTGTTCACTACTGTGATTTTGTTTTAGTTGCAGAGTTTTTTGGCCATCAGTATCTCTCCTTGACTGAATCCCTGTGCTTGTTTACTAAGCTAGCATTTCTGTTTGTTTACTCTTGTTTGAAAAGTTAGTGTCAAAAGCATTTACTTTTTAGAGGAATTTTTTTTTAATTTTAATTTTTTTTGCATCTAGTTGAGTTTATTCTGAAAATTTCAGTTCATAGACTGTTAAGAAGAGGTAGATAGAAGTCAGAATATTTAAAGTTGAACTGTGTTGTTTGAATTTTAGTGCATGGATGTTGAAAATAAACCTCTCCTTGTAGAAATACTCGAGCATATTTTGCATGGTTTCTTGGGTCAGAGTCTCATTACATTTCATACGTCCACTCCCCCTCCGCAAGACTAATAATCAAGTACACTAAGAATCAAGCGATAATAAAATCAATCACATTAATCTCTTTTTTGAGCTCACACAAATAATAGTTCAGGCTAGGATCTTGGGTTAAGAAAGTGAGAAAATCACCCAAGATCTCAAAACTTGAAACTAGAGTCATTAATGAGTGAAATCCTACTGCACTCATATTATCAGGACCGTTCCTTTACCGGAGCTCAGTGCGAGACAACACTTGGGTGCACAAGAAGGTAGCCCGCCTTCGACTGCATCCAGTGGGTGTGTTATATATTGGGGTTCCCTTCGGGGATGTCGAAACTAGATCTGGGATCTAGGTATTCTGCCCATATAGCATGCTGTCCTTGACCGTGGACCCCCCTGATGATGTCTATGATTTGAGGTATCTTTAGTGGCCATAATTTTTAGGGACTTACACAAGGTGACTGGGACGGGCTGTCCTGGTACCTGAAACAGACGGACCCACTCTATCTTTGGTCTTTATGAGGGTACTCGTCTTCACGAGAGTGCTTACACCTATCGTCTGAGGTTTAGGCGAAGCTCTAGAGTGACCGTAGCTATACTTTCGACCAACCCTCTCTGTATACTATTGTGATACTAGATTTCATCACCAGCAAACGGTAGTACTCAGACAGGGCACCCTATTCTGGCTGCTTGCTGATTGATTTTAGAGAGTCATTTTTTCTTTTTTAGGTGTGTGGTTACTATCATTGATAATTTATAATACATCAAAATTTATTAAAAATTGTTAAAAATAAATAGGTCACCATGGCATCCTCCGACCCATGTCGTCTGTCTCGACGACAACAAGGTCTACCTCCTCTAACTATTGAGGAAGAACTGAACCTTGGTTAACTTGTGCCTTCCGCGGAAGAGAAGTCTCCACTGACAAATCTTGATTTTCACATAGCCTCATATCATACGAAATTTCCAGAGGACCCTTTCACGGAAGGGGTTGTACCTCATTACAATCCTCCACTCACTGATCTGTTAGGGCCTGTGATATTTCAAATTCCACCATGCCAAGATATGTCTTCGGCCGCACAAACATCCATTTCACCACCAGCATCCATAGGGTCGATGCCAACGGCAACTCTCACAGGTTCGCCACCATCCTCCCCATCGGTGGTCAGTTCTATGCCATCACTTGGTAGCCCTAGTAGTCAACATATACCTAATCCCAACCCGACGGTCATCACAACTGTCAGTAGCTCGCCGAATCCTTCAGAATCTACTCCTACCATGACCATTTTGGGACCCACGGTTGCTCCTCCCACGAGTGTGACTACTTCCGGTGCCTTTTAGCAACCCTTTCGGTTGGAACCCTCTGCTGAGTTCAAACCCCTTGGCCACTATACTAGGGGGCATTGCCACTAGCACGCAGGTAGCAGGGAACATTTTACTTCCCTGCAATCCTTAGGACAAATGGGACAACCTATTGTCAATACTATTCCCTTAAGTGGTTCAAATATAGGTGTAGGGTCTATGTCGTTTCCAAACTATGCAAGTAGTAGCATGCCTCCGGGAAACTCTATTGCATCCATTTGGAATAACCAACCCCAACCTCCATCTGGAATGGGAGGGCACTTTTATACTGGGGGCAACCAACCATTCGCCCCACAACACAATATGCCCTATCGACAACAACCATATGTCCCTACCCCTCCACCTATAGGAAATTTTTATCAAAGTCCTACTTATCCTCCTAGTAACACATTGATGGGTGGAACCTATGGTCTAAGTAGTCAGCCCATACTACCTTGGTTAGATTCAGGGGAAAATCCACAATTGCCATTTTTGGCAGCTTTGGACATCCCCGATATCCATAAACTGACTAATGATCCCATCAATCACAACCCGCTCTGGCCTCCAATACAGCAAAAGATTCCTTCTGACATCTCAAAGTTCGACTGGAAACAAGGGGACGACCCAGCCGCACACATCACTACCTTTCATCTATGGTCCAAATCCAATTCCATGGTGGATGATAGTGTACGGCTTCGACTGTTTCCTCGAACCCTTATAGGCAATGCTGCCAAGTGGTATATTGAATTACCACGCGCTGCCATCAATAATTTTGGCGCTTTAGCGATGGAGTTTCGAAAGAACTTCCAATTACCAATTAGATTGAAACCAGAATGGAATTGTTAACCTCGCTGTGCTAAGACACCACCACCCACATCTCCGATCACATTCATGAATGGAGACGTAGGAGGAGGCTAGTCAAAGCGCCAATCCCGGATCATCTCTTAGCCAATTGGTTTTGTAAGTCTCTCTTACCCCACATCTCTAGAGACATTGGCCTTTCCAGTGCGATTACAGAAGATCAATGCATTTGTCATGCCCAGCATTTGGATTTAATCTATTCACAATCTAGCACGCTATATGATTTTCTCCCCAGTGCCCCTGGTAACCCAAATCCTCCGGCTACTCAGAAAACTGGAGCTCATGCCGACGGTCTCATTGGCACGATCTTTGGTTTAGCCACAAAATAGTCTCGGGGGCAAGCCTCCTAGCCACCTTCGGCTACCAACGCCCCTCACCAAACGACTACTCTTCCTACTGCTGAGGTAAATTCTGTGCAAACCTCACAAAAACCTAGCGGGAAAATATGAAGAACAAGAAAAAGACATCTTCTTCGGAAGAGCAGTCAGAAAATCAGAATAACCCTAATCAGAAAAACGCTGCCAAAAATGACAAAGGGATGGATAAACCCATGAAATTTCCTTGCAAGATCTGTGCGGAGGACCACTTGACATACAAATGTCCTCGGCTGTAGGAATGCACCGATTTTATTGCCAACAAGGATTCTGGGCTAACCCCTGTCGTTCTTCATAATCCTTTCCCTAATCAACAACAGCAACATCAACACATGGTTGACAATCCACCACAACCCCATCAACGGGGCAATGGTGGTTCATATCCTTCCGGTGAAGAACCATCTGCCATTTATGGCATTGAGAGTGTTGAACTTCAAACTCGAGCCAAGCTTTATGGAAATCCTACCATAGATGCTCAAGAACCTAGTACTAGTTCAAATCCACTGCTACCCAACGATTTGTATATCGAACGCCCTACTACTGACCCCATGATTCATCCCCCCGAAGGGACACTTCAACGCACGACTCATAACACTTCTGCACGTGCAGCCCAAAACTACAACATTGTAGAAGATTTGGCGCAGGCACCGTTAGCTATGTCTGCTCTCGAAGTATTACAAACCTGTCCAACACAAAGGAAAGCCTTGCTTTTGGCCATTGGTGGAATAGACCCCCAGGATTCCATGCTAGCTATCTTTGATATGGAAAAATATAAACCTCGCCTCTCACACCAAATTGCATTCCAGGTGCAGGTTGTGTCGAAAGGGAGACAAATCCATCTCACTGTCATAGACGAAGGTGCTTCGACCTGCATTATGTCACAAGCTTGTTGGCTCACTTTAGGTTCTCCCACCTTAACACCGCCGTCAAATTCCCTCAAAGATTTTGATGGCCATGTGTTCCTCCCAAAAGGAAACCTTGCTAGCTTTCCCATCGCTATGAGTGGGAAAATGGTAACCATGGAAATTGAAGTCGTAGATTGCCATCTCGACTATAATCTATTGCTTGGTCACAGTTGGTCTTATCCCATGACCGCCATTGTTTCTTCAATCTTCTGACTCATCCTATTTCCATTGGATGGGAAAATAGTCACAATGGATCAGTTATCCTTCTGCACCCCTGATTATACCACGTTACCAAGTAGCACTGTACCCCTAATAGGAGGCTTTCCTGAATCTTACGTCAGTATCGGTACCGGTCTTCTGAAGGCATCTTCCCTACTGGTTTGTTTTCCTCTCCCGCCGCCACAGATCCCAAACATGGTTGCAATGATATCCACCACTTTGGATGGCTCTATCGACCCATGGATCCTTCTGGCGCCTTCAGACATTGATTCCTACGGAGATCAGATGCCGCTCTCACCAGCCGAGTTGGCCTACGAAGCCATCCAAATTACATTTGAACCCTCCATTGCTATGATTTCGACCAAAGGTACAAACCTCCCACCCATCATAGTTCTCTCTAAGGATCTCCTCAATAAAGTCTTTCCTACAGACGAAGCTATTCAAGAGATCATGTCTCTATAAGAATGACCTTGGGGAGAGTTTCACTATCGTGCTTTGATGATCGACTCGAACGTGATAAAAATTGAAATCCCATCCTTTGACCCACTTGATATGGTTCCCTCTGCTTACATGACCATTCAAACTATCTATTAAGAAGGGAACATGGGTAATCTTTCTAAGACAATGCTCTTTGATATCTCGGTCAAAATGGGTATTGTGGAAAATATTCAGATTGGAGCAGATTGCAATCCTGAGGAAATTGCACGCCTCACATCCCTTTTCAAGGAATTCAGCGATGTGTTTGCTTGGTCTTACAAGGAAATTCCTGACATAGATCCTTCTATTGACGAGAAAGAGATCAAGAAATTCTGAGCATTCTTTTTATGGTATTTTTCTTGCTTGTTAATCCGAAAAACCTCGAGTCCTCTTCTTTGGGCTCGTTAAACTTACACGAAGAAGCTTCGAGCATTATTTTTATGGTATTTTTCTTGCTCGTTAATCCGAAAAACCTCGAGTTCCCTTCTTCAGACTCGTTAAACTTATACGAAGATGTCGAGCGTTCTTTTTGTATGGTATTTTTCTTGCTCGTTAATCCGAAAACCCTAGAGTTCGCTTCTTCAAACTCATTAAAACTATGAAGAAGCACTGAGATTTCTTTTTAGGAATATTTTTCTCGCTCATAAAACTGAAAAAACCCCGAGTTGACTTTTTCGGGCTCGTTAAACTACCATGACAGAGAGTAAGGAGCCATTCTTTTCCTCTTTTTCAAAGCTCTTTAAACTAAAAAAGTAATCGAGTTTTCTCTGCGTGACTCGTTAAAATTCCATGGAGGGCACCGAGTTTTTCTTTGTTGGACTCATTAAAATTTCACAAAGAGTACTGAGTTTACTCCGTCTCCTCGTACTCATAACAAAATGAGGTAGACATCCATCGAACATATATTTCTCACTTTTCTGGCTTTGATGGACTAACTTATGGAAAATGAACTATTTCAGGATTACTATTCTCCCTTTGTCGTGCCCGGTTATCAAGACATGACAAAGGTACCCCAATGGAATCGTCTTTTATGATATTTTTCAGACTCTCTAAACATGAAAAATTCACCGAGTTTACTCATCTGGACTCGTTAAACCTAATCAGATGGGGCACGGAGTTGTCTTCTATGATATTTTTCAGACTCTGTAAATATGAAAAATTCACCGATTTTACTCATCTCGACTTGTTAAACCTAATCAGACGAGACACGGGGTTGTCTTTTATGATATTTTTCAGACTCTCTAAATATGAAAAATTCACCGAGTTTACTCGTCTGGACTCGTTAAACTTAATCAGACGGGGGAAAATTTTGACAAAATGGATAATACCTCTGTTACATTTCATAAAGGTCGATTTGGCAGCAAAATTCTTGAACATGGCACTTCCCAGAAAACTATTTCACAGTTAGCCGAACCCTACCATCTATGATTATTAGCCTTCATCTCCCAATGTCCCTGCACCAGTAAAATCCTAACACACTCTTTGATGTTGATCAAGCTTCAACTGCCTAGTACCCTGCTATAGTGCTTTCTATTGTTCAAGCAGATCTCACTATCTACTACTCCTGTTATCAACCAAACTGCTCATTATGCCAGAAATTATTTGTCGTTCGACATCCCCATTTACTCTTCATTATCTCAATCATAAAAAAAATCAGTTGGTTTCCGTTTCATGTTGACATATGTAGGATGCCTCAGTGCCTACCTTTCAACAGATCTCTTCCTATCGACTTCAATATCTTATCTAGGAAGTTGATCCAAAAACCCATCAGTACCCGGATACTTGTAGACATCAGTGGCAGGTAGTCTTGTGTTTGATCAGGGGTCTTCATCATTGGCTCCTGGTTGAATAATTCTACGAGTGTTCAACTTCAACTCATTTTATTCACACTCGCTAGATTTTACTGTGCATCTTAGGGACCATCATCATTATTGGTGGCCACCTTCGTGTCTGTTAACAGTTTTCATTATCGACTGGTAATCAGACGATTTCTCACATGTTCGATGACAGCTCCTTCATTCACATGTTGAGGAATATGCAGTTTAAGTGAATCGACGATCAAGACCTTGGGGCAAAGGTTACATCATTCAAGTTGTGTTCCCTTCCCCAAGTTGCGATATTGCTTATGGAGACAGCTTCTTCAGCCTGATCCTGTTATGACAGACACTTCCACATTGTGCTTATCGATGGAAAGATTCTTAAGATCTCTATTCTAGAAAAATAATGTTGTTTAAGCTACTGAGCATGGGAATGCCCAACTCAAGGCAAATACTATATTTTCTGACATATGTTGTTGTTTCAGGTTTTCCTCAGTCTTTCAATCTCTTTATCTCTACTACACACATTGTAAAGTATTTCGGCCATCGTCTTCGTCTCTGACCTCACAATTTAGGGGGAATATGTCACAGGTCAAAATACCTCCTCATCAGCTCAGAGGAGAAGACAAATATGGAAGGAATACAAAGACCTAAATTAAACCTATTTCTGCCAAGGTAACGCCTCTCTATAACAACAAAAGAGCGTTATAACATAATTGATCAGTGAATGGGCCGCATTAGTGGCTAGGGAAATAATCTATTTACACTAGAGGGCAACGTTACCTATTTTTAAAGTTTGAAACGGGAAAAACCCACAGAGAATGATTTGAATCTCCAGCTTTTTCTCACAAGAGAGTCAGTAAAAAAAAGGAAACTACAAAGCACTGATCTCTTATTGGGCCTTGCCATAAACAACTAAACTCTCAAAGAAGGAAAAAGCATGGAGGTTGGAGAAACATCTTGGTTTTTTCTATTCATAACTGGTGGAAATTGAAGGGCAATGGTTTCTCTCTCCATCTCCTATAAAATGGAGTTGAAGGCTCTTTGTTCAAGGTCGAAGGATTGCTAAAGTTTTTGCATACTTGTGAAGTAGAGATCATTGTTATAGTGTGAAGGTCAAAGGTGAAAGAGGTTCATTGAGAACTTGTTGATCAAGATATCACCACTTTGAGAGATAGAGAGATTGGAAGGCTGAGGAGGGCTTGGTGAAACCGATGGTTGTAATCCTCTTTTTTATAAATCAATAGAACTGTATCTGTTTTGTCCATTCTATTCGTTGATATTGTCATTATTATTTAATCATTTATATAGCATGAGATGAATGGCTTAGATGTGCATAGTTTAAATGTTTATTATATATTGGCTTAATTGATAGAATATATATGTTATGTTAGAAATTACACAGTTTCTTTGATTGATTGCAGGACCAAGATTTGGAGCTGGTGAAGAAGAATCGATGCTTCGCTGCCTAGTGCTCTCCAAAGGACTCCGAGGTCATTAAGGCAGTAATATTCTAGCTTATTCTATCAAGTTGTTTTAAGTTAATATGAACATGTATATTCCATCTTTGTGAGCTATAAAACTAATCTTACTGTCTGCCTTGGGCACCGGAAAGCCCTGAGAGGCATATACGATAACCAACAACCCAAGCATTTAACCCTACAATAGTAGCTGAATAAATCATAGGTATTGATGCTACGTGAATCATCACAGGCCCAAACAGGTCATTGAGAGGAGGATTATAAGGAGGAAAAACTCCTCCCGTGAAAGGATCCTCAGGCAACACAGTATCTTGGGAAGCAATGTGTGAAACATGGGTCAACACTAGAGACTATTCTTGCGAAGAAGATTTTGGGGCACTCAAACTCGACAACTCCTCCAGGTTCAATGAAGGAAGGCCTCTTTGCAATCTAGATAGAAGATGTGGGTTGAAGGACACCACGATGACCAATAAATTTTATCAATATATAATTTGATATATTATTAAGTCTCAGTGATAGTCAAACAAACACCTAAAAAACAAAATAACTCTAAAAGTCAATAAATCAAGTAGCCAAAGGGGAAAGACCCTGCCTGAGAACTACCACTCACTAGAGATGAAACATAGTATCATAATAGAAAACAGAGAGAGTTGGTCATATGTATAGTTATGGTTACTCTTGATCTTTTCCCGAACCTCAGATAATGGGGCCAAGTACTCTCTAGAAGACGGGAACCCTCCTAAAAACCAAAGATAAAGTAGGTCCGTTTGTGTCAGGTACCAGGGTATCCCACCCCAGTAATCTTGTGTTCATCTCTAAAGTATGGAAACTATGGATACCTCAAATCATAGACACTACCAGGGGGGTCACGGTCGTAGACAACACATTGTATGGGAAGAACACCTGGATCCCCAATTCAGTTTAGACATCCCCGAGGGGAACCCCAATACACAGAATGCCCACTGGATATGCAATTGAAGTCGAGATACCTTCACACACACACCAATGTTGTCTCCCGTTTAACTACTTTATGAGTGGAGCGGTCTTGATAGTATGAGTGCAATAGGATTTTCACTCTTTAATGACACTAGTCTTAAGTTTTGCGCTCTTGGAAAGTTTTCTCACTCTACCTATCCCAAGATCCTAGCTTGAAATAATATTTGTGTAATCTCAAAAAAGAGTTATTGATTGATTTTATTAAGTGCTTAATTTTAGTGTACTTGCATTTAAGCCTCCGGAGAGGGATTGGGTGTGTGAAATTTATGCGAATCTGATGAAAACCATGCATAAACTACTTTTAATTCAATTTGATGAAAGAGTTACTTCTACAAGGAGAAATTATTCATACATCCATGCAACAAAACAAATACAATAATGCAGTTCAACCTATGAAATATACATATAACAATTCTCTCTAACAACTATTTAACCCAATATTTTACAAAATGTAAAAAACTATATGAGAAAAACTAAAAAAAAAATAAAAAAATTGCTTTTCTCTTTTTCAGAAAGTAAATGAAACTAGGCTAACTTTTCAAAATAAAAAACTAATATGCCAACAAAAAACCAAGAACAAATATTCAGTTGCAGGGACCAGTCTGACAACTAGCAACCCAACAGCCAAGGAAATCACATAAGGGGTGAGATAACTAGGTTTTGGCTGAGTAACACTACCTAGAAAAGGGTGAAATGTGTTAATGGCTAGAATAACACAAATTTCTCAAGTAGGGACTGCGTTATAATGCTCCGGAGTGCACACAGGGGACACGTTAAAGATGCTAAATTGAAAAATATGGTCAAGTAAGGCCTGTTATGGAAAATGTGAGCATATGAGATGGTTGCATAGCACACCAAATGGTTAGCCTAGGGATGTGAGTAGAACGAAGTAATAAAGGGAAACAAACAAGAGTTCTAAATCTAAAAAAACTAGGAGCTAAGGATTAGTCCCCAATGGAGTCGCCAATTTTTCTTAGGGGTAAAATACACAGGTTGTAGCTAGAGTAAGATCCCACTTGGGTCTTCCTGGGACCCAAGGAAGACAGTTAGATTAGCTGCAACATTCACAAAGATAATATATGCATGTTCATACAAGTATGTTATTGACAATATGAAATAGAGAAGGATTACCTCGATTGTAGTGTTGATCTGTTGGAGAGCTCAAGGTGGTGTGATGGAAGCTCACCTCACCAGATCCAAGTCTGAATCATGCAAGAAAAAAATAAAACTAGTAATCTTCACAGAGTTATCACAATAAAAATTCAAAGACAAGCATATAATCAAACATGAACTCATATTAATATAAGCCACTTATAACATATATCTCTAAAAAATAACCCAATAAATGTAATAATAAGACCTCAAGTGTAAAAAATAGAGGTAGTTCTATTATATTGAATGAAGGAGGGTTAGAACCATCAGTTTGGTCAAGCATCCATCAGTCCTTCGACTCCAAGCTCTCTCTCCTAAATATCCTAGTATGAAAATTCTTAGGAAAATAGTTCTCAATGAACCATGCCAACCATGAAACCTCATACTAACAAAATTTCGCTCCTCACACAATCAACCTTTCAAATTTTGACAATGAGCCCTTGCCTCGAATTTATAAGAATTTGGGAGGATAAAACTTTCCATTCTTCTCCATTAGTTTGATTAGGAAAAAATCCATTGTGTTTCCATGCTTTTCTAGCTTTTTCCCTCCTTAGATGCTTAGTTAGGTTTAGAAATGTCCAATTAGAGTCTTGCACCATAGGTTGCTAGCTTTTGAGAGTGACTCCTTGAGAAAAAGTTAGAAATTTTAGTCAATTGAATCAGAATTTTCCCCTCATTCTTCATGAAACATGAGTAACATGGCCCTTTAGGAAAAATGGGGCATTATCCTAGGTACTAAAACTCCCTACAGGAAGAAGAGAAGCATTATAACTCGTACTGTTAGTTTTTGAGGTGCGTTACCATGGAAAAATAGGTCTCTCTCTAGGTTAATTCCTTCCATCCAAGTGTCCTTGTCCTCTGAGTTAATGAGAAGGCCATTTGCAGTATAAAAATTCCTGACAGGGGTGGTTGAAACTGACTGTAAAAATTAGCAGCAATATTGAAAGGAATTGAAACAGGAATCAATATGATGGTAAGGCCTTCAAGAGTAGGGCCATTGTGGGACACTCGTACCCAAGAGTGTCCATTGATTTCCATGAGCATGCTACGACCGGTATGATGGTTGAGGCAGGTATATGCCTTGGCTTTTGTATCTTCCAATGTGAGGAAGCCTTGCCAAGGGATGGATCACCTAGGATAGGGGATTTAGAAGAAATTGGAAGTTGAGTGAAGGGGGAAAATAAAAGAAATTAGGAGAAAAGGAAGGTAAGGGTCATAGGTTTCATGTGATGAGGAAAATGAAGGAAAATAATGGAAAATGAAGAAAATAGAGGCCTAATTGATAAAAAGGATTATGAGGATTAGTTGGTACCTTTTTGTCTCAGTTCAAATTTTTGTCATTTAAGTTTTGGTAGCTCTCTCTCTATTCTCTCTCTCTCTCTCACTCTTGGAAACTTAGAGTTTTCTTGTAGCATTAGATCAAGAAAAGAAAAGGAGGGGAAAATAAGGAAAAGGAAAGAAAATATAAGGAAAGGAAATGTTGGAACAAGAAAGCTTCAACATGAATACTTGCAGGTAATCGATTACATGTATTATTTCCAATCTAGTTTTTACATGCATGGTATGTGCATGTTATTATTTGGTTATTTTATTGTCGAGGGCATGGTTTCACAGTTTTTTTACAGTGGTGTTAGAACTTTCCTTTCCATTTCTAGATAGCCATGGTGTGATGAGATTGTTCCCAATTTTTATATTTGTAATTGTTAGAAGGTTTCAAAATCCTGGGCAGAGGTGGTCTCAAGAACATTCCCAAAGGATTGGGAATCCCTTGACCAGTAATGGTGGGATACACGGTAAATCCTAAGGGTGGATCGTTAGTTACGGCATAGTGATTTGGTGTGGATTGCAGTAAATCCTAGAGACTTAGAGACAGAAAATTCCTTAGCGATGGTGAAGGAATCCATAGGCATTCCATGATCGGTTTGGTTTTGTTATCTTATAGTAGGTTTAGGTGAGATCACAATATGGTGAGGGTGGAGGTGGTTTAACCTCTGGATTCCCTTGCTTTTTTTGAATTTTTTTATCCCATGAGATCCCACATTCATTCTTGGAATATGGCACATGGGTGACTACATAAAATAAATATTTGGTTCAGTCGTGTCTATGGTCAGGTGGTACGTGAAAGTCCTAAACTTGGTTGGATATTTTCTATGTTTAATGAAATCTAAGTTCTCTTAATTTTGAATGGTAAATGTAGTTGTTATTATGTGGCTTTAATGGATTTTATCTTATGGTTATTTATATGTTCATATGCTGGTTATAATCATGGATATATGACTGGTTTTATTCATGGCATTTTTCATGTTTTTACTTGTAACTGAAAGAATAATGGATGTGTTATCACTCTCCCTAACTTCCTAAGGCTGACAATAGGATTGGAGAAAGGTAAACACATACCAAATTTTAGCCTAGGTAGCTAGCCCTACTCAGACCAGAGAGGGCTCTCTCTATGTAACTTTAAACAGTCAAATGAATGGTTGAGTATCATAATATTTTAGGCTAGATATGTAAGCTTAAATGAGTAAAATTTGTTTGATATTTGAATGTTGGATAGGAAAGTCAGTGAAAGGACTGTAAATGAGATTTTTAGGTCTAAATTTTGAGGTTAACCTGTAGAGAGTATGTGAGGCAAGGCAGGTAGTTTGGAGAAATTTTAATCATCCATTTGAGTATAGAATGAAGATGAAGTAGGGTTTTAATGAGCACTGAAAGTGAGTTCATTAAATTAAGAAGAAAATGATTTAATATGAAAAATATTACATAAAAAAGAGCATGCATAACATGAATTCTGCTTTAAAACTAAAAATATAGACACGTATGAAGAAATAGGCATGGAATTGAGCATAAGATAATAAGCAAACATGAGAAACAAATATGTTACAAATCATACCACAAGTATCTCACAATAATCCCTGCAAATTGTCTCTGATTTCATTCCACAAAACTGGTTACAAGAGCTCCACATAAAAATGTGAGGCTATCCAACCTCTACAATGAAAAAAGAGAGTATAATTATAGAAAATATAGATCATGACACCTCACCATGTCGAAATCCCATATCAAATGGATCATAAATACAAGAGATGAGTCATTTCCTAGTTTCTATGGAGGTTAGAAACCATTCCCTAAAATTTAGCTACAAACTAAGTGTGCTTGTCCCTTACATTAATTACACATTCCACCATGCAAGGAAAAAAAAACCAACCTAATAAATCTATTGACAACTCATAGCCTCGAATTTGTGATCATTTCTGAGCTTGACAGTTGTACCAAAGGAATCCAATGCTGATCTGTGACAATTATGATTGAAGAATTTAAAAACAAACTACAGAAGCATAATAGAACTTTGGAGGAAATTTTGAGGCAATTTGGGAAGTAAAATTTCACTTTTTAAAAAATGGTCAACTAGCCCTATGTGTATAGTTTCCAGAAGATCTTTAATTTTATAAAATGGACCATGAGAAGGCCTTCAAAAATTCATTCTCCCAGGGCCACTCAAAGTGTAACAGAGGGTCCAAAAAGGAGGCAAAAAAATGAAAAATAGATGGTTTTTTAGCTTTTTATCCCAAATTGCAGTGTGTCATGCCATGAGGGTTACTAATATATGATTTAATAATAAAAATACATCCATATATGTAAATAAATCACCATTTGGCTGCATCCAAATAAAAAAATCATAAGTGTCCATTACCCTTCTGCAATGAGAAATTTCTAGAATTCCTTCAAAAAAATCATGAAAAATACCAAAATTTCTCCAAAGCCTTCAAAATTGGTTCTTTGACATCTAAAAGAGATAGGATATATAGCTAATGAAGCTTCAGCCAATATGAGCTTCATTTGTGCCTCTTTAAGCCTCTTTTTGACTTGTTTCAACTTTACCTGAGAAATTTTATCCCTGGTTCGATAATGACTTGTTATGTTCCTTTGCAAATTGCTATCCATTTCATCTTTTTTCAATAAATTTTTAGGTGTTCATTAACTATTGATATCCAAATTTCTCTATCCTCATTAATCTCCATGGAAATGAGCTCATCAAATATTAATTCTTCAGGTTGATGAATTTGTTGTTTCTCTTGCTCCAATGCCTTTTCTAGGCCTCTTGTTCTTGGTATTTTTGCATCTACATCAGACTTTATCTCCTGCATTAGGTCAACAATAACAATTTTCTTACCTTTACCTCTGCTTGCTTCAATGTCTGATTTGTATGTACTTTGGAGGAGCTGATTCACTTGCAATTGAAGATTTTCCCGTTCAAGGAAAGTAATCTAAGATTTGGCAATTGAGAAGGCTTCTTTCAATTCTAAAATATATTTATCCTTATCTTTGATGATGTCCTTAATTGATTTGGCCTCATCATGTTCTGATACCTCAGGCTCCATTGGCATTGACTCATCATGCTGATGCAAAAGAGGCTGCTCCTCAATCTTACATTGACCATCATGGGTGTCAAATGTAAGAAATCTCCTCGTAGACTTAGGCACAAAAAATTGCCTCCTGCCTCTCTCATATGTTTCAGAAAATCTCACAACCTTAGTGAAATATGAAAGCTGAATAGGCATACTAGAAGAAACAATATCCATTGGTTGTGGTGATGATCTAATAGGTAAGATAGAAAGCACTATTGATAACCTCTCCAAGAAATATTCCTGCCATGTTTATGGAGCAAGTGATGTAGCACAATGAGCTTGATAAGACCATGATGAAAGATACCATTATGATGATCTTCTCTTCTAATATGAACCTTATTAGCCATATTAACCAAGCTCCTGTATAAATAATGAGGAAAATCAAGTATTTTTACTCTACTAAAGTGCATCAAAAGCCCGATGTGATACCTGTATAGCCTAGAGAATCTTCCTTCACATGTAAATTATTTCATTATGAACATCATCAATGGAGCATACTTGTTTACGAGGTTTCTAAAAGGAAAAATAAAGTTTGGATCATCTCTAACATGAGACTTTAGAAAATGCTTGTAGTTTTCAATGTCAAGATCCATACCCTTGAACCACTGCTCTCCCTAATAAGGAATACCTGTAGCTGAAGCAATTAGGTCAGGTGATAAATTGATCTCCATACTTGCAAGTGTTAAATTTCCCGTGTTTTTTCTGGTTGCAAAAAGATTGGATAACTAAAGATGATACCCTCCTTCCATTATACTTTCACAAAATGTTAAACACTGAGTTCTTTGAAAGCATATTATGGCCAATGGCGAAGCATTGATGTCGTGCATGGTGAATGGATGAAGTATGAGATGGCGCCCTCCTCTGAAGCTCTTTTTTTTCACTTTCCATGATGTTGGTCACTGGAATGATGAAAACTTTGGGATGTCAATGAAATGATTAGATGAGAATGGAAATTTGGAAAGAAGAGTGTATGAAGGTGTGAGTTTGGTGGATGAAATGGAGGGCCTTGAAGCTAGGAAAAATTCTAGAAAAAGTTGAGTAAGTAGTGTTGTGTGTTAGATTCAAGTTGAAGGTGGAATGAAGACAAATGTATGGGGGGAAGGCATTCAAATTTCTAAAACACGGGATATTCCCAAATTTGACTGTGAGAAAAGCCTATGCAATAGTAAGACAACTTGGTGAGGTGCAAAAGGAGTGATGGGGATGAGTAAAAATTCTAATAAAATTTCAGCTAATAGGGTTTTGTTTTGACTTCACAATTGAAGTGGAATGAGGAGAAATGGAGGAGTGGATGTGCCTCAAAACCCTAAAACATAGTCATTTCTATTTTCAACATTTTCACTACTTTGACTATGTAAAATAGATTATAAATAGGATTTTGTTGTTTTTCACAAGTTATGAAGGGTAGTGTGGGTGATGGGCTTATGTAGATGGAGCATGGGGGATGTAGGTTTGTAGTTTATGTGATGAGTGGAGGTTTAGTTAATGAGTAGGTCAGGGTTTTTAAAAAAAAATGTGCATGGACAATGGACAATATGGAAACAACACAAGTGATAATGGAAAGATTATTAAGTATTCAATAATGAAACCAAACACCAACAATGAGAGAAGGCTTACCTTGTGGGTTATCCGACACCAAGGAATGAGTTTGAAGATGGAAGATTTTGGAGGGTTTCAAGCTTTTAAAGTGCTGGAATTATCACCGCTACAAGAGCGTAACAATGTTTATCTCCACTTTTCCAGGAGTGTAACACTGCTAATTTCCATTGCCAAGAAGTGTAACACTGATAATTTCCATTTCCAGGAGCGTAACAACTATTTTTTACTCTACCTAGAAGTGTAGCAAGACCAATCTACACTTCCAAGAGTGTAACAACTATTTTTTACTCTACCCAAGAACATAACACAAGGTTAAACTCCACTGCTAGGAACGTAACAAGGGTTAAACTTCACTTCTAGGAGAGTAACACTGCAAGTGGAGTATTTCTACTAATCTCTAATGCCCAAAAACGTAACACAGGGTGAAACTACACTCCTAGAACTATAACAATGGACTTATTTAGTGAGAAAAGAAACTCGATGGGTAACAAGTGAACTTTTAATGCTTGGGGTTGGAGTTTTTTAACACCTTAGATGTTAAATGAGAAAGAGATGCATTTCACATACATATCAGAAGGTTATAATGAATGAAGATGTTGTATGTTCTTTCCCTTTATAAGCTAGTGAAAAGACTTTACCTTTTTTTATGATATTACCATGACGTTTTTAACTTAATTTTTGGAACTTGAGCCATATGAAACATGAGAGGTGGCTTTTATTTCATTTTAAAAATAAGATAGCTCCTTCATTAGGGCATCATGAATGGAATGGAAGGTTTTTGCCTTATTTTAGATGAAAATGGAATATTTTTCAAAGGTCGAAATGAATTTAGACAATGACCTATATGAAATGAAGTGACCTAACCCTAGACCTATTCAGTGATGATAATGGAGACAATGACATTGAAAATGATGATGGTGATGAATGAAATTAAGGAGCAACAAACATGATTTAGACCTATTCAATGACCAAAATTATTTTCTGATAACTTGTTCGAAAAAAGTAAAAATTGTTGACCTATGACCTAATGGAAAACAACTGAAAGAGTCATTTGATCACTGACATACCTGGGCTAACAAGATGGAAATACCTAATTGATGTTAATATATCTAATGGGAGAGGGTGGTGATACTTCTTGTTAAGTCTCATATGATTTTTTAATCCCTTATGCTCAAACTTGCATTCATGACCTGTAGGTTTCCTACTTACCAAGTGTTTGACGAAATGTTAGTCCTAGTTAGAGATGGTCATGTTTAATCATGGCTTCAGTTTTGGGTTTACAATCATTGTAGTCATGTATTTTATGCATTCTTAAAGTTATATGGCTTTCTTGGAAGACGATTAGCCCCAACCCTGAAAATAGCCTTAATTTCCACATTCGCTAGCACAATACTAGCAGAAAAGGTCACAGTGGCACTAATGTAGGCCTATGGGAGTGATTAGGGATCTAGCTCAGGTAAAAGTTAAGTTGGATTAGGAGATGGACACCTAGAGAGGTTGGGATACTCTTGGAGGGTCCTGAGGCACTTGATGGAAGTCAGTAAGGTCTATTTTGTCAACTCCATTTCCTTAAGGTCACCTGGGAGGTTGAGTCTTTTCATAACGACCCCTCATCTCATTTTTACCCCAGGTAAGTCGGTGAAAGTGGGTAGATGTGAGGGGAGAGGTTCATTACACCATTTGTGGCGACCCTTGAATTATCAAATTTAACCTGGTTAATGAATGATCCTATTTTTCATTCTCCTTACTGGTCGACCATTCCTACTAAATTGTCGAGCAATATCCCAAAATTCAACAAAAGTCATAGAGAAGATCCATCCACTTACATTATGACCTATAATTTATGGTTTTCATCCAACTCCTTAAATGGTGACTCAATTCATTTACAACTTTTCTAGTGAACTCTTACTGGTATGATAACTAAGTGGTATGGTGAATTGCCACAGGTTTCATTTAACAAATTTAATGCCTTGAAAACTACATTTTTGACCCATTTTCAAATATCGATCTGATATGAAACGAGAACCGGGATTTTGACCTCTTTGAAACAATATGACTCTACTCATATTTCTAATCATATTCATGAATGGATACAATGAATTTTATTGGTCAAAACTTTCATTCCTGATCTGTTATTGGCTGAATAGTTTATCAAATATTTATTACCATCCACTACTAAATACGTTGCTAAAGGAGGAGTTTTTACTGAAGATCAAGTCATTGCTCATGCCCATTACCTTTATTTGATTTATACTCAATATGACATGCTCTATGAAAATATATCCAACACCCCGCGACCTCAACATACTATTCCACCACCTCCCACTAAAGAATCACATATCATTGATGGTGTGATTGGTTATTCTAGTTAACAAATAATGGGTAAACTATCTGGTTCATATCCAACTGTGGCTACTGAAACCCCATTCCCTACTACTCTTGTGACTACTTCTGATATTAATGTCATCCAATGCACGAAAGGTAAGTCTCAGCAACCCAGAAGTAATAATAAAGGAAAGGGAAATAATAAGAAAGATAATTATTTACAGGAAAAAAAAAATAATCCTTCTCTTGAGGATAAGAAAAATCCTTGTTATCCTTTCCTTATTTTTAATGAAAAACATTTTACTCAATTTTCCACTTCGGGCAAAATTAATCAATTCCTAAAGTACTCATAAAACATGCCTTCTGTATTAATAGACCCATTTCCCAACCACAAGAAAAATATGGTTGAACGAGATCAAGCTTACTCTTCCCAGGTTATGATGTTATATTCTACCAAACATAAAGATGAGATCATGGTGGATACAAGAAATAAAGACTATGGTAATTTGAATCCTTCGAATGGTAAGGCTACTGATCAACCTTCCAGTCCCACTCAATCTACTTCGGATCCTCGTCCAAATGTGATATGAACTAAATTAAACATTAAAAATACTAAAGGTGTTATTCAAAAATCAACTCCCATCCTTGTGTGAGAGATGTACAAAACTATAATATAGTTGAGGACTTGGCCTAAGCTCCTTCTGTTATGTCAAATATTGAAGTATTTCAGAATTATCATGCCCAAAATAGGTATTTAATTGCAACAATTGGAGGTGTAGATCCTTCAGATTTGAGCCTTGTGGTATTTAATCATGAGAATCATACTCCTAAACTTCCACACAAAGTAGCATTCATGATCCAAGTTGTTTTTCAAACTAAACTATCCATTAGACAATTGTCGACGAAGGCGCTTCGACTTTTATCATGTCACATTCCTATTTGGAAAACTATTGGTTCTCCAAAAATTAATCAGTCACCCACCAATCTTAAAGCTTTTGATGGAATATGTTTCAAACCTTACGAAATATTGAATTCATTGCAAGTAGAGTTAGATGGAAAAACGGTTTCAGTAGAAGTTGAAGCTATATATGGAACTTGGATTATAACCTTTTACTAGGTTGCACATGGATTTATGCCATGGTTGCTATCATCTCAACCTATTTAAGGATGATTTATTTCCCTCACCAGGGAGGCATCATGACCATCGATCAACTTACCTTTTTTTTCGAATAATTCTCAGGCTACTAGAAGAATTCCAATTATGAGCGAATCCCCATAGTCTTATCAATGTTTCAAGGTAGGATTATTTAAATATTACTCTTCGATGGGAAATTTTCACTCCCTTCTCCTCACATTCCAAATCTGATTGAATTTTTTAATATTATTTCCTCTTGTACTATTTTTTCTGATCCCTAGATAGTATCATGAAGTTCTAATGTAGATACATTTGGTGACTATATGTCACCCAGTCTCATTGAGCTTGAATATAAAGAAATTTATTCAGCCTATTCAACAAATTATGATTTCAATTCCTCAATAGATTGGGTTGATCATTCCCAATATTTTGGTTCATCTTCTGATCCTTTCACTGGTACATTCTCTACTGATGAAAGCATCATGGAAATCATGATGATAGGTGATTCACCATGGGAGGATAACCATCATCATTCCTCCTGACACAAAACCATCGAAAATAATCTTGGAGATGTTTATTCACCAAATATTACAGATACATTTAAGTATCACGTGTAAATTCATGATTTTGATTCCGAGAATGACTTAGCGAATATTGAAGAGACAATTCCTCTCGTTATTTCAATTAAACCAAGAATTATCGAAAATGTCCATATTGTTGCATCTTGTTCTCCTGATGATATTGTTGGAAAAGGGTCCTTGGGTAAAGCACTTTTGGATAAATTTTGGTTAAGTTTTTTTTGTAAGCACTGTGCACATATTTCAAGGGGCTTTGGGGAGGGTAAAACTCACTTAATTATTGTAAAGGGTAAAAGGGAAAACCATGAATCTCAAACCATGGTTTGAGACCATGGTACATGCACATTTTAAGGGATATAAATATGTAAGAATCAAGTGAAGAAAGAGGGGATAGAGGAATAGATCGTGTTAGCCACCTATAATATTTTGTTATACCAAAAGGTGGCTAAATCTGTTTTGAGCCTTCAAGGAACAATTTTTCATTACTAAAATTTGTTGGCTCTCGAATACTCCTTGTAGGCCTCATGCCTCTGTCCAAAATCTTCATCACTTTCCCTATTAATTCTGCTGATTTCCTGTAAGAAACTGCTGAAGAAACCATCATTTCTCCCCTTTCTCCCACTCATAACTAACCTTCATTTACTTCCCCTTTTCTCCATATTATTTTCCCTACTTTTCATAAGTTTCTCCTTCCATTCATGAAAATCCTCCTGACATGGTTTAAAACTTCTTTTTGAGCTGTGCCGCAACCCCCAAATCCATTTAAAACCATGAAATTTTTCATAAAAAAAAAAGTTTCATTGCTTTGGACCTAAGCCCTAAACCACTTCCCCACCATACGCTTTGGGTCTGGAACCACTTGCTAATACGTTAAGGTGCTAATCGCATCGGAAAGAATCAAAGACGCAAGTCTTTTCCATACTCCAAAAGTCCTGATTACGATTAGCCTTGATGCTTAAGACCCCCGATCATATTATTTTCATATAACCCTGAGCCCGCCCTCGGCGCTTAAACCTTGTGAATTTTTCATTTCTGACCCATTTTTCCTTTGTAAATTACAAAAACCCTCTTTTCCAAAGTTTTGATTTAATGAGCCAAAGTCACATGTTAAATATAAAATGGTTAGATCAAAAAGACCGATCGCGCAATCACAATCGGGGAAATTTCAATGGGTTGATCGGAAAGACCAGGCCCGCAGTTCCGATTGCGATTAGGCCCTTATTATATATAAAGCCCCGAGCCTATCAATTTTCATACATCCAAAGGCCCCGCAGTCGGGCGCCTATCCGCTTTATATATTTTTTTTTCCACCCCGATCCATAAAAACCTTTGTTTATTTCAAAAGTTCGGGTTTTATATAAAATACAAGGGTTTCTCCCCGATTCAATCCTGACCATTGATCTTGTTCTCAGATCGACAGCCTGCGCTCAATCGTAAGTTCCCTCCAATCGCAATCACAAACCTTCCCGTCTCACTCCCGATTGCGATCCGTCGATTCCATCGCAGCCGTCCATCTGTTTCATGATCCGACGGCCGTTGCACACCCACTCCAATCACAATCGAAACTTTCGATCGCACCACCCTTCTGCGTATTGCGATTGCGATCCCCTGATTACATCCTATCCGTTCATCTCCCGCTGATCCAACGGCCATCGCGCACCCTTGCGATCCCTCCGATTCGTTTCCCACCGTTGATCTGATCTCCAGATCAACGGCCAGCGCTCAATCGCAAAGGGCTCAATCGCATGCTGTTGTTTGACCCCCCCGATTGCGATCTTCCGATTAAATCTGGGCCATCCATTTCCCACCTATCCAACGGTCCTTATTCCCTCCGATTGAAAGTCTTTCCCCATTTCAAAACCCGCCGATTCGTTTCCCACCGTTGATCTGATCTGCAGATCAACGGCTAGCGCTTAATCGCATCGTTGCGTTTCAATCGCATCCCCTTTTTTGCCACCCCCGATTGAGATCCTCCGATTAGATCTGGACCGTCCACGTGTCCAGATCGGACGGTCCAAAACCACCCCGCCTTATTTCTTTCTTCCGTCTTGCCTTTTTCTTCGTTTTTGGCGCCAACTCACCGTTAGGATGTTACCTCCATTTGCCACGCTCTCCCCCGCTATCCGGGCGCTTAAACCTATTTTCCGTAGGATTTTCTTAATTGTTTTAAAGTTTGATGCAGTGTTCTAAATTTCTTTCAATTGTATAACGATGAAATGCTAAGGCTTGGAATGACGATTCTCATGCCCTCGTTTATTACGGAGGTGAAGCCATCCATGTGGCTCTGCCCCATGTTTCGTCGCATTTCCATGAGTATTGATGTCAGAAAGTCCAAAGCAAGGGTTCTGGTACATCGACAAGACATCGTTTTAATTCAAACATGCTTAAAGAGTATAAGTTTGAAGACAAAGCACAGCAGATGAAGATCGAAGACAGTTTACGGGGATTACGGCTAAGACAGTTATCAAAAGCCTAATCCCCAATCTAAAACACATTTTAAAAGAAAACCTAAAGGGTTTTATCAGACAGAAAGCCTCCACCACCACATCTGAGGAAAATTGATTCCTCAGCTACCACCGAGCCACATGTTGCCTCAAAGCCTTTCAAACAGAGGCCGAAGTTATTGATTAAGGAAATATCTGTCTCCAGCGCAGCCAAGGAGTTACTCCCCACATTACACAGAGCCTCAAAGTCAAATAAAGCTCCCACCGAGCTTTGATATTTATTGTAAACAGTTAATACAGTGTTCCACCTGTGAACTTCTTCATCGAGCCCCTCAAAGGGCCGAGAAGTCTTGAACCTGTATTAATTATCCTGAGAGATATTTTCTCAGATCACCTCCTCATTCTTCTATAAATACCTCAAAAGAAGATGAGAAATTGTTGGTTGCAGAACTTTGAAATACACTTGAGCTCGAGACTTCTATTTGTACATAGTGTTCACTGGCCCTTGAAGCTCTGTTCGTGCTAGAGTAGTTAGGTTGAATAGTGAAGATGATTGCTGAACTGAAACATTGGACTTGAAGATTGTAACTGGTTTGACATCAATATAAAAGCTGTTTCTTGGGATCCTGGTCTTTATCACTAGTGAAGTGCTTCTTTCTTTGTTAATCGTTTTCCTTCTATGTATGCCATATTGTTCATTTTCCCTCTGTAAAGAATAGTTTAAACAGGGTTAGGATTTTCTGTATAGCAGTAACCTTCTCTGGCTGAGAAATATTTATCTTAATGTTTTCTTCATATTTGTTTATTTAAGAATGATTCAATACAGTTTAAACAGTTAGGAATGTTGGCGTTCCCTCGTCCTTCTGTTTGCTCAAACATTGTTCTCGAATGTTATTTCCATTATTTGCTATTAAAGTTAGACTAGAGAAGACATGGTTTGCCCTGATTCCTAGATTCTTTTCTCCAAAGGCAGATTCTGAAAGTTTCCCTTGGTGTTGACTGAAAGCAGACTAGGTTTAAAAGTACTTTATCCGATCTTAAGTTACACTCTGTTTTTCTTATGTGTTTTCATACTTTCTGAAGGTAATTATGTGGATTACTGGATTGTTTGTCAATTAAGCTGCTTTAATAAGAACTTTCCCAAGAAGTCTATGGTTAGCCCTGTCCTTGGTTGGTTTTAAAATAGTTACTTAAGAGGCTTTTCTTGTTTGGACTGACTATAAATCCTTTGAGAAATTATTATCAGTTTCCACCCCTCCAACATTTTAATGTTTCCATTTCATCATTTTAATCTCAATAATCTTGTGGTATAGATGACTTGCCCCTTGGATCACACTTGATGTTGTTGTTCAATTAAAGCCTAGATATGACTCCATAGCCCAATGGACTAAAAACCAGCGTTATATCTATCTATCTGCCAAAACTGTTCTATTTGCTTGCAACTTCTCACTTTTGAAACTTTTGCACTTAGGACTTTCCCCTCAAGTAACATTTCATGCTCAACCATCCAAAACAAAACCTTGGCCTTCATAACTAGCCTAATATCATTACCTTAAGCTTTTCAAAGACAATATCCATCTTTGTACATATTGGAGAGATCCCTCTCCAGATTCAGGAGGGCTAGATCCTATAATCCCAAAGTTGGTTGAAATGATGTTAACTCTGTGATTGGACTCTCCCAATCTTGCTAATAAATTACAGAGACCTAACATTTCTGGCGACTCCGCTGGGGAGGAACCCCGAATCATTTTCATTTAAAGATAATCATACGACATCAGAGATTTGGGTTCACAGAGCACTTGCTTTATTAACCAGCTGAAGCCACCAGAACCTAACATTTCTGGCGACTCCACTGGGGAACTGAGTGTTTCTAATACCTCAAAAAAAAAAAACCCTTTATTCAAGAACACTTTGAGAGTAAAAAGCAGCCTTTTCAAGCACTGCCTAATATAGGTAATTATGATGAAACTTGTTTGAATCAGTGAAAAACTAGGTAAACCCTAGGTTTCTCTTAAGACTTCATCTAACCTTGAAAAATCAACTGGCTTAGCCATAAGAGTAGACTGCCTTTGTCTCGAAACCATAGCTAAGTTTTGAAACAAAGTTAGGATACTCTTAACAACCACAAAACTGAAAAATGACTTAGAAAAACCTAAAAACATTTCAGATTGGAATTAAATAAACATGGTGGTGGACCATAAGACCTTTTACCTCTGAAAGGAGCTAAAAATTTCCACTTGGCGACTCCACAATCCTAGCAAACCTTAAGACTCCACTGGGAAGAACCCTTATCATTATAAAATCATTCAAACTCAGTTAGAGGACTGTGGGATTTAAAATTGTAAAAACAGATTGGTTAACCTCTCCAAGATTGTCATATCTGGTTGAACTTTTCTTGTTTTGGGTCTAAAAAACTTAGCATAGTGGCTCCTAAAAAGATTCACACTAGAGCCCATCCTGACCCTGATCCACCTGAGATAGTTGACAACCCAGAAAGAATCCTTAGGAAGTCTCCTAAGATACAATCTTCAACTGTTTTCAGACCACCCCTAAGAGCTAGTTCAGTCCTTGAAAACCTTTCAGCTCTTCAGAAATCACAAACGGACTTCTTAAACCCCTTTAGGACTAGGTCATTTGGTGATTTAGATCAGTTAGATTCTGAGTCTTCACATTCATCCCCGGAAAAAGGTGAACCTCTTGGGGATAGAGAATCAACACCTCCTGATTTACATTTTCTACATAATCTAGGTGTCTCTCATCCAAGATCAGCTCAACAATCTGCTGTTGTTCCATCCACTTCTGTTCATCTTTCATCCACTATTCAAACCACTCCACTTCAACCCACACTTCCTCTTGTAAATCCACCACCTATCATGGCAGCATGGTATACTCCCTTAGTCCTTCTTGTACCATTAGTCAATCTTCCACAGGACTATCAGTCCAAAATTCCGTTGTATGATGCTAGCAATACTATAACAACATCTCAACATGTGGACAAGATGAATGACTACTTTGACAGAAACGAAATTGATGATGATTCTGTCAAGTTGAGACTATTTGCTCAAAGTTTGGGGGGAGAAGCAAGAAAATGGTTTAAAGGTTTAACCCCCCATAGTATTAACGATCTCCAAGATTTCCATCAAACATTCTTAAACAAATGGGAAGTGAGAAAGAATCCTCTCCAAGTCCTTGCTGACTATAACAATCTCCATAGGAACCCTGGGGAAAGTGTACAATCTTATTGTACCAGATTTAACAGCGTCTATAATGCACTTTCCCATGAACTAAAACCTCCTCAGGGCTCATCTTTAAACAAATTTCCTGAAGGGTTTGATCCAGACATGACATATTCACTTAGAGAAAGAGTTTTTGCGACCCTTGAAGATATGCAAAGAGGTGCTCTTTCTGTGGAAGTTAACCTTATGGAGAAGAGAGCAAGAATGAAGAGCGAGAAGAGAGTATCTTTTAGAGAGGAATCCACACCTTCTACTTCCAACTCAAAAATGGAGAGAATGATGGAAGAAATGATGAAAGAGATGAGCATAATTAAGAGAGCACAAGCGAATCAAAATCAATTTGCTCCTCAAAATAGGAACCAGAATTAGAATGTTAGAAGGAACCAACCTCCAAACAGACCCAGGGAAGATGATCAATAGATCACCCCTCCCTTTCATCAAAACTATGTAAGTGAGGTTGAAGAAACAGAAGACATAACAGAGGAAGAGGATATCAACATGTTTGGGGAAGAGGATGATGACTTTGAGGTTCATTATGATAATAAACAAGGTCTTTACACACCTTACGACGACAAAAGAGATGATAATGAAAATTATTATCAGGACATGGAAAATGTCATCATAGAACCTCAAAGAGAATATGACCTTAGAAGCAAGACCAGTCAACAAGCCCCCAACACCAAAACCTCCGACAAATCCTCTCAAAGCAGCACCGCAGCCAAACCCAAAACAGCCAAACAAAAAGACAAAACAGTGGATGTTAATTCTGATAAGGATAAGGAGAAAAACACTCAAAATTCTGAAAAACAGAGTGAAGACATCAGCAGTACTAACACTTCAGCTAGTACTCCTTCTACAACAGTTGTGTCAAGTAAAACAAATCAGCAAGCTGTAATTGTTGATAGAGTGACAACTAATAAGGTTGAAACATGTGCTTCAAAGAATCAAACCCCTTTCAGCCTTGAACAGGAAATCTTAAAGATCAAAATCTCTGTTCCATTAACTGAGTTAGCTGCCCAACATGTATATAGGAACCAAATTTTGAAGGCTTTAAATATAGAGGAAAATGGAGACACAGTTAATCTTAGTGACGACCTACCAGAGTTGATTTTTGGCCCTAAGATTGAAGGGAAGTTTCAAGAAGGACCAGTTCCTCCCTTTTATGTGAGTTTGAACATTCATGACAAAATTCTACACAACGCTATGCATGATTCCGGGGCTTCTCATAATTTAATGCCTAAAGCCGTGATGGAGAGCCTTGGTTTAGAAATTACCAGACCCTACAAAGACCTATACTCCTTTGACTCAAATAGAGTAAAATGTCTAGGATTGATCAAAGACCTCTGTGTTAACCTAGCCCAGATTCCAGCCAAATGTTTACTCATGGACATTGTTGTGGCTGATGTCCCCCAAAAGTATGGAATGCTATTATCAAGATCCTGGGGAGCTAAGTTACAGGGGACTATGCAGATGGACATGACATATGCGACCATCCCGGTTTTCAATCAGACCAGAAGACTTTACAGTGAGTCTCATATGCAATACACGGTTACAAGTCAAGACAGACCACGAAACTCTCTTATATATTCTGTCAATACAGGCCTTGATTCTTTTATCATGTTTAACAATGAAAATCCTAGTGAGCAAGTCACTTTAACAGAATTAAAGGCCGACAGGGAAGAAGAGTATAATAACGCAAAAGTGTCCAAACAGTTTGCCACATGTGAAAACATTAGTAAACAAAGCATAGGTCTTGATTTACCGGTTATAAGTCCATTGTTTTTAGGACTTAACAACCCAGAAAATACCCCTAACGTTTCTGACATCATCCCTCAATCTATTGAAGAATTTGAGGAGTCAAAACAAATTCAATTGGGTGCCGCTAATCATGAACAGTCAGAAGGCACCATAGTTAAAAAGGACAATCGCCAAACAGACGAAACCAAAGACAGTCCTTTATGGAGTATGTATTTTGATGGGTCATGCACTAGAAATAATGCTGGTGCAGGTGTTTGGATCACTAACACTGAAAACAACCACATAGAATGCATCTCATGCAAATTAAACTTTCAGTGTTCCAACAACATAGCAGAATATGAATCCCTTCTCTTAGGCTTGCATCTCTTGAAGAAATTAGGAGCCAGGAGAATTAATGTGTACGGGGATTCTGAGTTAATCATTAGGCAAGTCAATGGGGAGTATAATGCGAATCATCCCAGACTTAGAGCCTATCGGAATGATGTCATGGATCTTTTGACAACATTTGAGGAGTCAAACCCGAGTTTCATCCCAAGGAAAAAGAACATTATGGCCCACAATTTAGCTTTTGCGGCCAGGACATGTCTAACGCCATATGAGACTGGAGACAACACAACTCCGATAAAATTTAGACTGGCAGTACTTGATAACGAAAAATATTGGCAAGTGTTTGACAATGACAAACAAATAGAAGACTTCATGCAATTCAGAAATGAGTTCGAACTGCACAGTTCAGATTCAGATTATGATACAGACTGCAGTGAAGAAAACTTTCTTGGTGAAGAAGAATCGTCTCCTCAACCTGCCAATATTAACCTATTGTCTAGCAAACTTAGGAACAAAACAGAATTAAGTGCAGAGTTAGAAACGGAAGAATTACAAACTCTGCATTCTAAAGATGAAAATTTTCCGATTGTTCTAATGCCTTTAGAGGAGTTGTTCGATTTTAACGATGTGGCCAATAAACCAAAATTGGAACCTGTAGAGACTGAAGTAGAGGAGTGCAATATAGGCAGTGAGGAAAAACCAAAAATGATCAAACTGTCCAAAACTTTGCCAGCTCACATTAAACTCAAATACATAGAGTTGTTCAAAGAATTTTCTGATGTTTTTGCATGGAGTTACGAAGATCTTAAATCCTATGACACTGAAATAATACAGCATAAAATCCCTCTTAAAGAAAACCAAAAACCATTCAAACAGAAACTGCGCAGAATAAACCCTGTCCAGTTGCCATTGGTTAAGAAGGAAATCATGAAGATGCACGATGCTGGCATTATTGTCCCTATTAGATATTCTGAGTGGGTATCTAATCTGGTGCCCGTTAGGAAGAAGACTGGAGAAATCAGGCTTTGTATAGACTTTAGAGACTTAAACAAAGCTTCGTTAAAGGATAACTACCCTTTACCAAAAATGGATCACATTTTACAGAGGGTGGTGGGGTCTAAAAGGATTTCGTTGCTTGATGGCTATTCAGGGTATAATCAGATTTTAGTTCACCCTGCCGATCAATTAAAGACAACTTTCACTACTCCATGGGGCACTTTCATGTATGTGAAGATGCCTTTTGGTCTAATGAACGCTGGAGCAACCTTTCAGAGAGCCATGGACATAGCATTCTCGGAAGAATTGGGCTTCTTCATCATTATCTATCTAGATGATGTCACTGTGTTTTAAAAAACAGATGAAGAACATTTAGAACATTTGAGAAAAGTTTTCAAGAAGTGCAAAAGGTTTGGAATATCTTTAAACCCTAAGAAGACGCTATTTGGTCTCCAAGAAGGTGAGCTTCTTGGACACATTATTTCAGAAGAGGGTATAAAGATAGATCCAAAGAGGATTGAGGCTATATTGCAAATCTCTCATCCTCAAAATATCAAAGAGTTGTAGTCTTTCATTGGAAAGATTAACTTTTTGAGAAGGTTCATCCCTAACTTGGCAGAGCTCCTTAGAAATATCACAAACATGTTGAAGAAGGAGCAAGGGATAAAATGGACCTTGGAGGCAAAGACATCCTTTGAGCTGGTGAAACAAGCATTAACCAAAACACCGGTTCTCATAAGCCCTGATTTTTCAAAAGATTTTTATATCTTCTCATTTGCATCAGAACATACCATTGCTGCTGTCCTTTTACAGAAAAATCCACAAGGACAAGAGCAGCCTATTGCATTCTTTAGCAAGGCATTAAGGGATGCCCCTTTGAAGTATAATATTATGGAAAAGCAAGCTTTTGCTTTGGTTAAAGCATTGAAAGACTTCAGAGTATACATCCTTCACTCACACATCATTGCCTTTGTCCTTAATTCGGTTGTTAAAGACATTCTAACACAGGACCCAGATGGTAAGAGAGGTAAGTGGATTTCTGTTATTCTTGAATATGATGTAGAGATAAAACCCACTAAACTCATCAAAGGCAAAGGTCTAGCTAGATTAATGGCTGAATCCAATTTTGAAGTTCTTGATATTAATATGATTAATGCTTTGGACAGCCAAGAAGAATTCTCAACTCCCATTATTGAAAACCATTTTATGAATTCTCCTTGGTATGCTGATATCGTTTATGTTTTGCTTAATTTAAATACACCTCCTGGTTTATCGAAAACAAAGGCAAGGTTCTTAAAACTAAAAGCAGTAAACTATTGCATTATAGATAGGTGTCTTTACTGGAAAAATGCTAGTGGTATATTGCTTAAATGTTTGCCTGAGTTTGATGCAGAGAAGGTTAAGCAGGAATTTCATGAAGGAGAGTGTGGAGGCCATTTGTACTGGAAGTCAACAGCCAACAAAATTTTGAGGGCTGGTTTCTATTGGCCCACCCTTTTTTCTGATGTTCACAAAATGACAACTACTTGCCATAAATGCCAATTGTTTGAGGGCAAGAGAAAATTATTACCCCTTCCTCTGCATCCAATCACTGTTGAAGCTCCTTTTCAACAGTGGGGACTTGACTTCATAGGTGAAATCCATCCTCATCTTCTGCCCAGCATAGATGGATCCTTACTGCCACAGACTATTTCACTAAATGGATAGAAGCCATTCCTTGTAGGCAAGCCAATGATTCAGTTATTATAAAGTTCATAGAAACCAATATCCTTTCCAGATTTGGCTGCCCTACCAAGATCATCACAGATAATGCAGCAGCATTTAGAAGCAAGAAAATGGTTGACTTCTGTCATAAATACCAGATAACACTAGGGCATTCCATAGCCTATTACCCTCAAGGTAATGGACTTGCAGAATCTTCCAATAAAAGCTTAGTGAACATAATCAAGAAACTGTTGGAGGACAATAAAAAGTCTTGGCACACAAAGCTGATCCATGCACTTTGGGCTGATAGATTAACTTTGAAGAAATCTATTGGTATGTCACCCTTCCAGCTTGTGTATGGTACAGATGCAATTTTTCCTAACAGCCTTGGTGTACCAGTTATGAAGTTAATTCAAGAGTTGCAGACTGAAGATAATGACATGATCAGAAGAATAAATCAGACCATTCATCTTCAGCAAATCAGAGAGGAAGTGTACAACAAAACATTGCAGAAACGGGACAGCATTAAGACGCTTTTTAACAGAAGAACAAAGGCTAGCAATTTCAAGATTGGGGACAAAGTTTTAAAGTGGGACTCAAAGAGGGAAGACAAGGGAAAGCATGGTAAATTTGAAAATCTATGGCTTGGCCCTTACTCTATTCATTCAATTGCTAGAAACAATGCATTCTTCTTACAAGAGCTGGATGGAACAGATTTTTTTGGGGGTCCTGTCAATGGCAGGATGCTCAAGCATTACTTCTCTTGATCCATGATATGTTTTTAAGCCTTCTTTTTTCTTTTTTCATTATGAATATTTCATCCACCATTGCATTCAAAGTTATGAAAAATAAAAAAATACAAAAAACAAAGAAAGAAAGAAAAGAGGGCAGAAATGAAAAACAAGAAAGGCACAACCCCATGCCAAAAAGAGAAATAAATCTGAAAGTGTGCAAGCTGAAATGCCACTCCTGCAAAACACACTTCTAGTTAGTCAAACTATTTAATCTTGACTAATTAGCTTTCAATTTTCTGCTGATAGGGTAGTGAATTTGATTTGCCAAACCGTTTAATCTTGGCTTATCAGTAGATAGATTAGGATAGAAATTAAGGTTCAAACAAACTCAAAATCTGAACCAAATTTTCCAAAGAGAGATGACTCAAAACTGTTTTATTTTACTGAGTCATAAAAGAGAAAAACTGGTTCTAATTTGCCCAAAATCTGAATCAGATATCAAGAAAGAGACAGCTCAAAACAAAATTAAAAACAGAGCTGTAAAGAAAAGAAGGCCATAATGAGAAACTTTCAGATCTTAAGCCTCCCATTTTGATTTAATTTTCTGCAAATAATAATCTATGAGCAGCTTGTTTTTATGCCATAGATCATAGCAAGTCGAACGGCTCAATCTTGACTTGACTATTTTTAAATTTCTGTTGTAGAATTTAGAGAATGAAAGTTTGTTGGACTGTTTAATCCCAACAAACAGTAGACTAGGTAGAGAAATATCTGAGCTCAACTGTTTAATCTGAGTTCAGGGAGAAATAAGGATTAGAAATAGATTAGATTTCCTGCTTTCAAAAGAATAAAATGTTGTGAAAAAAGTTTGCCAATCCAAGTGCACTCTGATGAAGAAAAAATGCTAGATCTGTAGGATTGGGTAGGTAGCAAGTTTGTTGATAAAGGTCCATTTCTTTCATGGCTGCCAAATATGTTTTTAGAGAAGATCATTCAATCACAGAAGGACAGCCCAATGGATGAGGCAACTAGTCAGCCTCCCAGAAGTCAAGTCTGAATTCTTGATGCCTTCAAGAAGGCACCATCCCCAAGTGGAGCCACTGTTAGCCACCTATAATATTTTGTTATACCAAAAGGTGGCTAAATCTGTTTTGAGCCTTCAAGGAACAATTTTTCATTACTAAAATTTGTTGGCTCTCGAAGACTCCTTGTAGACCTCATGCCTCTGTCCAAAATCTTCATCACTTTCCCTATTAATTCTGTTGATTTCCTGTAAGAAACTGTTGAAGAAACCTTCATTCACTCCCCCTTTTCTCCATATTATTTCCCTACTTTTCATAATTTTCTCCTTCGATTCATGAAAATCCTCCTGACATGGTTTAAAACTTCTTTTTGAGTTGTGCCGAAACCCGCAAATCCATTTAAAACCTTGAAATTTTTCATAAAAAAACAAAGTTTCATTGCTATGGACCTAAGCCCCTTGGGCTAAGCCCTAAACCACTTCCCCACCATACGCTTTGGGTCTGGAACCACTTGCTAATACGTTTAGGTGCTAATCGCATCGGAAAGAATCAAAGACGCAAGTCTTTGCCATACTCCAAAAGTTCCGATTGCGATTAGCCTTGCTGCTTAAGACCCCCGATCATATTATTTTCATATAACCCTAAGCCCGCCCTCGGTGCTTAAACCTTGTGAATATTTCATTTCCGACCCATTTTTCCTTTGTAAATTATAAAAACCCTCTTTTCCAAAGTTTTGATTTAATGAGCCAAATTCACATGTTAAATATAAAATGGTTAGATCAAAAATACCGATCGCGCAATCGCAATCGGGGAAATTTCAATGGGTTGATCGGAAAGACTAGGCCCGCAGTTCCGATTACGATTAGGCCCTTATTATATATAAAGCCCCAAGCCTATCAATTTTCATACATCCAAAGGCCCCGCAGTCGGGCGCCTATCCGCTTTATATATATGTTTTTCCACCCCGATCCATAAAAACCTTTGTTTATTTCAAAAGTTCAGGTTTTATATAAAATACAAGGGTTTCTCCCCGATTCAATCCCGACTGTTGATCTTGTTCTCAGATCGATGGCCTGCGCTCAATCACAAATTCCCTCCGATCGCAATCGCAAACCTTCCCATCTCACTCCCGATTGCGATCCACCGATTCCATCGCAGCCATCCATCTGTTTCATGATCCGACGGCCGTCGCACACCCGCTCCAATCGCAATCGGAACTTTCGATCGCACCACCCTTCTGCGTATTGCGATTGCGATCCCCCGATTACATCCCGTCCATTCATCTCACGCTGATCCAACAGCCATCGCGCACCCTTGCGATCCCTCCGATTAATTTCCCACCGTTGATCTGATCTGCAGATCAACGGCCAACGCTCAATCGCAAAGGGCTCAATCGCATGCTGTTGTTTGACCCCCCCGATTGCGATCTTCCGATTAAATCTGGGCCATCCATTTCCCGCCTATCCAATGGTCCTTATTCCCTCCGATCGCAAGTCTTGCCCCATTTCAAAACCTGCCGATTCGTTTCCCACCATTGATCTGATCTGCAGATCAACGGCCAGCGCTTAATCGCATCGCTGCGTTTCAATCGCATCCCCTTTTCTGCCACCCCCGATTGAGATCCTCTGATTAGATCTGGACCGTCCACGTGTCCAGATCGGACGGTCCAAAACCACCCCGCCTTATTTCTTCTCCCTGCTCTCATTTTTCTGTTTTGCGCCGATCTCCACCGTTAGATGTTTTTATCCGACGGCTACGCTCCTCCCCCGCCATCTGAAGCAGTTTAAACCTATTTTCCGTAGGATTTCTTAATTGTTTTGTGTTTGATGTAGGTGTTCTAAATGGTTTTCCATTGTATAACGAAGAAATGCCAAGGGCTGGGAATGACGATTCTCATGCCCTCGTTTCATTACGGAGAAGCCATCCACAGGGCTCTATTCCATGTTTCGTCAGTACTCTATGAGTATTGATGCCGTAAAGCCCAGTGCGGGTCTGCACATCGACAAGACACTGTTTTAATTCGAACACAGTTAAAGAGTATAAGTTTGAATACAAAGCACAGCAGATGAAGATCGAAGACAGTTTACGGGGATTACGGCTAAGACAGTTATCAAAATCCTAATCCCCAATCTAAAACACAGTTTAAAAGAAAACCTAAAGTGTTTTATCAGACAGAAAGCCTCCACCGCCACATCTGAGGCAAATTGATTCCTCAGCTACCACCGAGCCACCTATTGCCTCAAAGCATTCAAACAGAGGATGAAGTTATTGAAGAAAATCTGATATTCGCCTCCAGCGCAGCCAAGGAGTTACTCCACATAGCGTATAGAGCCTCAAAGTCAAATAAAGTTCCCACTGAGCTTTGATATTTATTGTAAAAAATTTAATACAGTGATCCACCTGTAAATTTCTCCCTCGAGCCCCTCAAAAGGCCGAGAAGTCTTGAACCTGTATTAATTATCCTGAGAGATATTTTCTCAGATCACCTCCTCATTCTTCTATAAATACCTTAGAAGAAGATGAGAAATTGTTGGTTGCAGAACTTTGAAATACACTTGAGCTCGAGACTTCTATTTGTACATAGTGTTCACTGGCCCTTGAAGCTCTGTTTGTGCTAGAGTAGTTAGGTTGAATAGTGAAGATGATTTCTGAACTGAAACATTGGACCTAAAGATTGTAACTGGTTTGACATCAATATAAAAGCTGTTTCTTGGGATCCTGGTCTATATCACCGGTGAAGTGCTTCTTTCTTTGTTAAATTGTTTTCCTTCTATGTACGCCATATTGTTCATATTCCTCTGTAAAGAACAGTTTAAACAGGGTTAGGATTTTCTGTATAGCAGTAACCTTCTCTGGCTGAGAAATCTTTATCTTAATGTTTTCTTCAGATTTGTTTATTTAAGAATGATTCAATACAATTTAAACAGTTAGGAATGTTGGCGTTCCCTCGTCCTTCTGTTTGCTCAAACATTGTTCTCGAATGTTATTTCCATTATTTGCTATTAAAGTTAGACTAGAGAAGATATGGTTTTCCCTGATTCCTAGATTCTTTTCTCCAAAGGCAAATTCTGAAAGTTTCCCTTGGTGTTGACTGAAAGCAGACTAGGTTTAAAAGTACTTTATCTGATCTTAAGTTACACTCTGTTTTTCTTATGTGTTTTCATACTTTCTGAAGGTAATTATGTGGATTACTGGATTGTTTGCCAATTAAGCTGCTTTAATAAGAACTTGCCCAAGAAGTCTATGGTTAGCCCTGCCCTTGGTTGGTTTTAAAACAGTTACTTAAGAGGCTTTTCTTGTTTGGACTGACTATAAATCCTCTGAGAAATTATTATCAGTTTCCACCCCTCCAACATTTTAATGTTTCCATTTCATCATTTTAATCTCCATAATCTTGTGGTATAGATAACTTGCCCCTTGGATCACACTTGATATTGTTGTTCAATTAAAGCCCAGATATGACTCCATAGCCCAATGGACTAAAAACCAGCGTTATATCTATCTATCTTCCAAAACTGTTCTATTTTCTTGCAACTTCTCACTTTTGAAACTTTTGCACTTAGGACTTTCCCCTCAAGTAACATTTCATGCTCAACCATCCAAAACAAAACAAAACCTTTGGCCTTCATAACTAGCCTAATATCATTACCTTAAGCTTTTCAAAGACAATATCCATATTTGTACATATTGGAGAGATCCCTCTCCGGATTCAGGAGGGCTAGATCCTAGAATCCCAAAGTTGGGTGAAATGATGTTAACTCTGTGATTGGACTCTCCCAATCTTGCTAATAAATTACAGAGACCTAACAGATCGATATATTCTTATTCTAATGTATGTTTTGATATAAGTTTTGGGTCATTCTAAGTAGAAAGGATCCTGTTGGCTGTGTGCACGGAGACCTCATCCTGAGTTGTGTGCACAGACTCTGTTGTTGTGTGCGCAAAACGGAAAGATTGTATTGACTGAAAATCTCTTAATAAATAAGGAAATATTGGTGAACTTAGACTTTATGTGATTCTTATAGTTACTGTCTTAGATATATTAGGTGCATTATTTGTTGCTTATTATAGATCTAGATCTGTTATGTGAATGCATATGTATTTATGTAATTGATATTAAATTGGCACATTGCATCTATTTTCGAGTATTGTTCTGCTTAATTGTTAGATCTGAAGTATAAAAATCTAACTGCGTAAGGGTTTATTTTGTAATAATATGTGAATGAAAAAGGGATAAGTCTCATTATCACTATCTAAGCATGCACAATTGCTTTACTGTTTGTATGGAATTAGATCTGGTTCTCTGAAGTTGCGCACAAGGCAACAAGTATTAGATCTATGGGAGCCACATCAAAATCTCCCTCAGGGTGTGGAAACCTAGTTCCAGCACCCCCCATACTGCTTCGAGTGAGAATTTGGTCTATGCAAGAAGATCATTGTTGAAAGGGCCAGTAGTTGGAGGTTTTTTTTGGTTGCACGATTACTCTGAACCTGGGTGAGGACCCCTCCAGCCAAAAAATGGTTCCATTGTCGGGACCGAGATAATTTTGAGGGAGAGTTGATGTGGCACTCAAAAAATAAAAACATGAGTCTCAAACCATGGTTTGATACCATGCTATGTGCACGCTCAAAAATATATAAATATGTAAAAATCGAGTGAATAAAGAGGGGATAGAGGAATATATCGATAGATGCTTATGCCTATGCATGTTTTGATCTATGTTTTGAGCTAGTTACTTTTGGCCAACCATGTTTCGAGATTGCATCCTTGCAGTCCAAAAGTGTCACGCTTGCCAGATCTATGATCATAAAGCTCATGCTCCACCTACTCCTATGCATCATGTTATCGTTATTGGGCCCTTTGCGAAATGGGGAATTGAATTCATGACATGTAACCCTAGTTTGATCGGGGGAATGGCTACATTATTGTGGCTATAGGATGTTTTACCAAATTGGCCGAAGCGATGCAGACATACAACATCAATGATGAAACAATTGCATTAATTCTTTTCAATCACATCATTCATAGATTTTGTGTGCTGTAAGCTATTTTTATAAACCATGGTAAACATTTCCGTAATCACATGATGTCTAAACTTACCGCCAAGTTGCGCCCTCAACATTATAGCTTGAATCCCTATCACCTATAATGATCTGGATTTATCCAGGAATGAAATAAAATACATAAATAGACATAAACACAGAGATGCAGTGGAAACAATACTTCATTTTATTTAAATAAAATGACTGAAATATGCTTATAGACATAATGGAAATAAAAATAGCTAGGGTGATGGTAGTGTATCTCTGAGAAGAGATGTGGCGGATACAGACATCTAAACTATGTTAAAATGAGGCTAGAGGGCCTATTTATTATTGAGAAACAATGGATAACTCTAAATGTCCAAAAACCTAACCCTAGGAGATGAAGCACCAAAATTATGGGCCCTGTTTGGGTAAATTGGTGTTTCAACTTCCCGAGTACGTACCTTCGGCATACGATCTCCGTTTTACGTGTATCATACCTCGTTAGAAATATTTATCTGAGGATTAAAACTTTATATGTGATAAACATTAGTCAATGGACCCATGTTGCTCCCATTTTTCCCAAAAATACGTCGTTTAGGGCCTCAAAACGGCTTCGGAAGTTCAGGACCCAAAAAACTGATAAAAATAGTAAGTTGTGCTGCAACTTAAAAAATGAAATAACTGATGGTGGGGGTTCAAATGGAATAGGTGGGTGGTCACCAATATCCACTTGGATCATTAAGGCCCATAAACAGCTCCGGGAGTGCAGGACCCGAAAACTTACTAAAAATAGTAAGTTGTGTTGAATGTGAAAAGCTGCAAGAATTGGTGGTGTGGGTCCAAATGGAATAGGTGTGTGGCCACCTATATTCACCTGGATCCCATAGGCCAATGGGAAAGTATAACCCATTAACAAGGTTTTGAAAAAAATGTTGCAATGCATGTTATGGATTCATAAAATGAATAGGAATCTCATTCTTTTTTCATCTTTGTGGGCATACCAAACATTTATTCAAAATAAAATTTGATTTACACCCTTTTAGTTGGTGTACAGTTGAGTGGTACTCCTTCCCATCGAATGTGAGATTCCATATTTGAAGCTTTTCATCGAGCTTCTTCCTGCAACTTCAGCAGAAGAAGAACACTTTTTTCATCTAGCACACTTAGAGGAAACCTAGTGTGATTCTAAAATGACCAATGAGGCCCACAAAAAACGCATCAAAGCATAGCATTACAAAAATGTTAAACCTTGTGCCTTCCCCGAAGGTGATCTAGTCCTTTTGTATGATCAGGAAGTTAATAAGTTAGGGGTTGGGAAGCTCTAACTCATGTGGATAGGACCGCATATAGTCAAAAGTGTACTTATGAAAGGGGATTATGAACTCATTTATTTTGATGGAATCCCTTTGGTGCAACCCACAACTGGGTTGTACGATAAAAAATACTATGCCTAGATTACCTTTTCATAGTCACTGCGTACATACTGTATATGTGTGTTAGTGTTTTCAGTGTTATTCCTTCAGATTTTCCTACCATATCTATTAATCTTGAATTACATTTGAATTGAAGATTTTAATGTTCCCTCATCCATATGTTGGTTATGTTTTTGGAGCTAGCCATAGTACTCAACACCTTTCCTTCGCAACATGGGATATGTATGCTTCAAATGGCGAGTTACTGAGTTTACAAGGGATTTGTATTGGTCACTCAACTAATAATTTTGATGAGTATAGCATGATAATCAAATTATTTTATGATGCTACTTCACATGGAATTTTACATTTGACGGTTAGAATTGATTCACAACTGATGGTACTAGATTTGAACATTATCTATTTAGTACAAATTACAACCATGTTATGCATGTTTTTAAGAGTTAATATTTTGGAATGAAATTTTTATTACATTCAATATCAACATAGTTATAGAAGTATAAACACATTAAATAATGTGTCAGCCAATTATGTTTTAGAAATACATTTGCAACACATTTAAACATTTCAATGAACATCACAAATTGAACAAGAAAAGAAGAGAAAATAGGAAACATCAATAGATCGTTGTATATAGAGTTTGGTTTTACAAAGATTATTTTCGAGACACATATGGCTACATGACATATAATATTAAAATACATGTAGAAAAAATATGGCTCTAAGGCCTCCTAGTCAACCAGTCTCGATGACGATCGCGATAACACACAATAGCGCATGTAACTTTTCACAACAACCCATTGATGCAATCTCACACACCAATAGTGTAACACTAAAAATGCATGGGGATATCATTGACCCTGGTCTCTGGCACAATATGGGTCAAACCCTAAAAATGGTGCTCAAACTCGAAAATAGTCAAAGCTATGTTGAGATCCTACATCTCCTCCTCTGCCCCTACAACAACTCTAATAGGTGTAAATTGTTGCTCTCCCAGTCCCTGAATATATGAAAAGAATATTGATCACACTCGTCCAATATATGCAAGCGAAATTAATAGTTGGTATCTAATACATTAAAAACATTAAAAAAATTGCAAAATCACCCCCACCCCCCGCAAAAAAAACATTCAAAATGACATTGTTTTACCTATATCACCCCATTGCTCGCCTTCAGGTAAAACGAGCTCTGGGTCTCCTCGGAAATCAACTTCGACATATGGATAGTCCTCAATCATAATTATTTTCACCTGTAACCATACAAAAAAAGTAGGAGTGAAACTCATCGCAGATGCAACCCCATGAAGAGACATGAGATCTAGTCATTAACTCATCCATAGAACCCTAATACCTGGAAGCTCGAGCGAAATGCATTGAGGAAAAATTAGTGGTATCATATTTAAAGAAAATTATATCATAATAGAACCATATCCAAGGTTATTTAGTCACCCATCCTTTTCTCCCTTGAGTTTTTCCTTCAAGTTTTCCAACACTCCCTCACTTCTATTAAACACAATAGGTCCTATGCATTCCAATTCATATTTCATTTAGGACTTTGTAGCCAAATGAAAAGAAACACTTCTAGCCAATTGTGCGATGATGAAAAGGATCATCCTAAGAGGCAGTTGAATCACATCCTTAGTCTCTATCTTATCGTCCTTTGTTGGTTGAGAACATGGCTACAATGCACAACTATGTAGTCTTTGATAGTTTTACCACCCTTTCTCATTCCCGATAATGACATAGGAGCTCCTATATGAGACAAACTTGTCAGAAAATATATATATTATACGTCTATCATGATAGTATGTGCTCCAATATTGAAGCACTATCTTTGAATATCCCATGCCATGAATAGATATTCTAGTAAATATAACTAATATCTCATGCCTACATTCTCAAAAAACTTGAGTCCACAATTCCTTAAAGGCTTTTATTTTTGTCGGGTCATTGATAACATCCAAATATTGGGGCTCATGTTGCCTTTCTCTCTAGATTAGAAACGTTTTTTATTTGGATAATATCTAAAAAATCACAAGAAAAACACTTGGAATCAACCTTGTGCAAAACTTTGAGAGAAATATAGCTCAAAAATATTAAATTTTTTCTCCAAACTGCACCAATCACACAGACCTTTAAACGACAAGGTGACCCAACATACTCTTCCTTCTTGGAAGGTGCATTGTTACGCTCTTTCTAGTGTGGATTAAGCAGAACCAGTGAACCTTTTGATATAGAGAGGGTGCGATGGGCTTACGGAAAAAGTGTAGACCATAAAATGTTGAGAACTCTAAAAAAATTGCATGAAATGAAAAATGGAAACCATGAAAAAGGAGATAATTGATGGCGTTGGAAATGGTCCACTAGATTGGATGCAATCACTTGCTAACGTTTCAGGGTAAAATGCTCTCAGAGTTGACTCAAAGGAGGTAAATATGAAAATAGTAATTTTTTTTTTACTTTTCCTCTTTATGGTCAATTTGATTATTATTTTAATATATTTTTAGTATTTTGACCTAATTTTACCATATGGCATATATTTTAATCTTTTTGTGATGCTATGAGTAGTTTAACAGATAATTGAAGGATCTTATGTAAATTTTAATTTAAATACATGTCATTTTGACAAAAGAACACACTTTATCACTTTTTTGAGCTCTGTAAACTCACAAAAAGGAAACCCCCTGGAATTCTTTTTCAAATCTTTTCAAACTCCCAAAACATGAAAACATTTTCTAGCACTTGTCTTTTTCGAACTCACTAAAGTAAATGAAATGACATATGCCTAGTATATGTTTAACCCTTTTCTGGACTGGGATAGACTATCTATGAAAAAGGAATACTTTAGTCAAACATGAATAAAAGGTTCTATTGAGTATCATTTCTTTCCTTTTCAGAATCAAGAGGCTAAATTTACCCAAAGGAACTCATGGAGTTTCTTTTTCACCTCTTTTTAAAACTCTCTAAACATGAAAAAGAAGTCAAATTACACCTCCACTAGGGTGGTAAAATCATCAAACAACATTGGAATTGTCAAACATGATAAGGCTGAACCAATTCTTCTCAAGGTTTGTTAAAAATACTCAGAAGGATTCATCCGAAGGAGGAACTTATAGATCAAGCATATGTTATCCTCCTCAAGCCTGTTAGAAATGAAGAGGTACTGACGATAAATGGTTGGTGAAATTGGGAAAATTGGGTACTTAACCTATTTGGTAGCGAGTCACTATTGAAAATGAAAATATTTCACTTCATCTCCATGACTATTGGGTTGGTAAATATGCTTTTCTCTTTGGTTAATTACACCATATCAAAAGCCTTCATATTTAGTTTTGATTCAATGCTTCCAACTTCATAGGGTGTCATCGATATGCTCAAGAGAAGTCCTCCAGTTGATATATTCTACAATAATCTTAAGAATCCATTCATGTTTTCTTCTCTTGAACCATCTCTGCATCAACATCATCCTATCTCAAATATTAATACCTGTTTCGTGTCTGTTACACCATTTTTTGGTCATCTAACCTATTATCATTAGATGGACCCAAGTACATCAAGTAAGACCAATTTTACTCCATGTTTCACTTTGAAAATAACTTAGTAAATAACCTTTATTAAGTTTTTTATGGTCTAAACAGGAAACCCCATAAGGAAATATTAAATAAATATATATTTGTTTGATTTTCCTCAAGAAATAATTAGTTAAACAGTAGTTTAATTAACATTTGTGGTTATATTTAACCCAAAACAAAGAAATTAATTAGATAAATCATTGTTTACCTTATTATTTTCTAAAGAATAATTGTTTAAATCCTATTTAAATAATATTCTTTGTTAAATATGACTAATTTACCCTTAAATAATTAAATAAATCATGATTTATTTGATTATTACTCAACCATATCCTTAAAATGATAAATAAATCATTTATTTATTTATTATTACTTAATCACATCCTTAAAATGATAAATAAATAATTTATTTATTTATTATTTACAAATAAGGGGATTTGACTCAAGTCAAATTCCTTTTCCCTCCAACAAATATAATAAGATATTCCATAAAAGTTGGATCTAGATTTGGTTAATAATATTTTGATTATGCACCAATCTCTAGACTAACTCAATATTTTGTTATAAATAGAAGGGTTTTCCCATTCATTTGTCACCTTTTGTTTCCAAAGATCACTCTGGATCTCAACACTTGGTCTGGCTATTGATCCATAATCATAGCCATACTTTTCCATTTTTGTCTAGGTTTTCTACACCATCAAGAGAGAGAAGTTCTAAATCTAAAGTGTTGAGGACTCACAAGAACCCATCCCATTGAGGAGAACAGGGAACACCCTCTTTTATTTTCCTCCCAGGTGCCATTAATAAAAATATTCATTGGATATATTCTTGTCTTGTCTATTGGATCTATGGAGTAAATCTTTTTTTTTTTTTCTGTTTAATGTCTTCTAAAGCATAGATCTAGATTTTTGCAGCATTTTTCTTGATCATCTAATTACATATCTGAAGATATTAGCAGTCCTTTTTACTGTTAGGGCTATAAGTTATGCGTGGCTAAAATGGTCTTTTTTCGTACACTTCGAATAAAGATTCATACTAACAAATGGCGACTCCACATGGGTTTACCATTACGGCCGCTGTCATTTTTCTGATCCTTGCATATATAACTACTTCAAACCCTAGGATTTCTCTTCAGCCCCTTCTTTTGCTTATTCTTGATCTTGTTTTTAACCCATAAAACCCTAAAATGATAAAAATTCTAATTTCCGCGTGTTTTCGGACCGATTGCGTAGGTAACAGACATCAGCCGCAGCTGAGACGAAATTTTTTTCTGAAACCTGCTGCCAAGAATGTTGAAAGTTCAGGCCACACTTTTCTACCCAAAACCTGCGACCTAGACCTCCAGGGCGCACTTTACAACCCAAAAAGTGTGACCTCTGCTGAAATAGGTCAAAAACTGCGACCTGGACTTTCTGCAGGGATTTTTTCTGAAAGTTTTCTGGGTTCTGCTGAGCCTCTGTTCAGGGTTTTCTGACCTCCATCTCTGCCCATTTTGGACCTGTACTTGTTCTATTTTTCTCAACTAAGTGGGAACCCAGCCCCCTACGGCTTCAGTACCCTCCACTTTTTGTGGAAGAGTGTTTGTTGTTGCAGGTTGTTTGAAATTTCGGAGTCTTCAGCCATTTTTTTAGATCTGATACCTCATCTTTAGATCCACTTTAGATTGGCTTGTTATCCATTCAAATCTCCTCTTTTAGCTTTGTTTTGGTTTTCCCTTTGGGGCCACTCCGCTTCCTTCCTGGAGATAGCCTTTCGCCTCCTATTTTTACAAAAAATTTCCTCTAATTTGTTGCTATTTTCTGCACCACGTTCCAGTAGATTTTGTCATTTAGATCTCTGTCCCTCTTGACCCAAGATCTATTAGCCTATTTTAGTGTGTTTAGATTAGTTTTTTACTCACCTATAGACTATTTATTGAGAGGCCCACCTTCTTGGGTTTAGATTATTGCATGATAAGTTGTTTATTTTCTGTTTTGCAGGCCTATATACTGTCATTTGTAGGTTTATTTACAGCTATACAACAACACTTTTTATTTTTCTCTACAAATTTATGGGTTTAAAAATTAAAATTTACTTACTTTTACACACACACCCTAAGAGAAAAATGGCTTTGTTAACACCACCAAGAAAAGAATCTAAAACATTGAAATCATTTGATCCTGCACCTCTTTGCCCTTGTTTCAACATTGTAATCACTTGATCCTGCACCTCCCCACCCTTGTTGGTCTCTTTTTCCCTTGTGTCGTGCTTGTGTCATCACCATTACACCATCAAGGCATTCATCCCGGAGACTTCTTGGCCTTCATCCTTAGTTTCTGGTAGGGAGACTTACTCTTTCGCAGAGGATTCGAGTTATTCCTCAACTGAGTCCGCACTCCGACTCTTCTTCTAGTCCTTTGGGTTCTCCTTCCTGTTTCGCCTTCGGTTCTCCCCCTGTTACCTTTACCATGTCTGGTGCAGGACCCAACATTGGTGGTAACCCCGACCCTCTCGGCTGGAATACCACTAGTGGGACCGCAACAGACACTATCCCGGCTACACCCTTGCTCCCTTTCATGGCAGGCCTCAGCCTCCCTGATTTCGACCAGTTGATAAATGACCCTATACACCATGACGCTAAGTGGCCTGCCATGCCAACCAAGCTCCCTTCAGAAATCCCAAAGTTTTAAGGTCTTGATGGAGAATATCCTTCAAATCATATTCGATCTTTCCACATGTGGTGTTCGTCTAATTCCATTACTGATGACTCTGTTCATCTTCGGTTGTTCCAACAAACGCTTACAGGAGAAGCTTTTAAGTGGTATGTTGATCAGGACCCTTCCTCTCATACCACCTTTGTGACTCTAGCCCAGGCTTTTTTGTCTTATTTCTAGCTTCCCCTTCATTATGACACTGGTATTGAGCTCTTGACCTCTTTCTGTCAATCATCTCTGACCCGCCTATCCGAATATGTTTAGGAATGGCAGAGAAGAAGGAGCCTATGTCGAGCCCCTAAATTTGAAGACTGTGTCTACATGGATTGGTTCCTTAGGAATCTCTTGCCACCTATCGGGAAAGATGTTGCATCGCAATTTCCTCAAACCGAAGAAGCCGCTCTCCAAATTGCGTTAAAATATGACCTGATCTACACTCAGTCAGGTTATGTTTATATTGTCCTACCTGATCTTCCCAGACCTGGTGGTGCCAACGCATTGGGGGCATCTCAAGCCACCGAAGGTATCGTTGGATCTCTCTTTAATCTGTATGCTCAACCTCCCATGGGCTATGGTTTCTCTCAGGGAGTGGCCAGCTCCTCTGGCACTTTTCCCCCTCCCAGTAGCACATATCCAGGATATGGCATGCATCATCCTTTTTCCCAACCTCCTGTTTACCATAATTTTACCCAACCTCCTTATTATCTGTATCCACAGCCTGGTGCTAGATCTCCTATAGCATTATCACCTCCTCCTACCTTGCCTTCTCAACCCTCACAACAACAACCACCACCCCCTCCGGGGCAGGTGTACGCATAGCAGGGCATGACTAATCCTCCTACCTCCAAAAGGAAGAGGAAAGGCAATCAATTCAAGCTACCTCTGGTAATCCTCGACCTAATCAAGGTAATTCTCCTAACACTACTCAGCCCAAGCAGGATAGGCCTCTTCGTACGAACAAGCCCTGTTTTTGGGGCCCTTGTTTTGAAAACTTGGTTTGAATATTTTGAATTTTGAATAAAGGATAGATTTTGGGTTGCGGGATGAAGACACATGGCAGTCGCAACTACAGAAAGAAGCGGAGCTACCGAAGTTGCAAGGGAACAGGTACATAGCTAAAGAAAGAAGATGCATGAGCACAGACGAAGAAGATATACAGCAGAAGATAATGAGTAGAACACGTAGACAACAAGAGAGAAATCGAAAGCAACTGAAGAAGAACGCAAGAATAACTAACAGTTGCGAAAGCGGGTGAATAAATAGCCATCACCCGAGCGAAAGAAGGAGAGAGAATGCAGAGCGACTGAAGGAGAAGAACGGACGCTGCAGCGGGAACACAGACTGAGGATGATATCTCTGTAGTTCCTAGGTTTCGCTTATCTACCTTTCTGTTCCATAAGGCATCTGTATCGTACTTGTAAGCTCTCCTGGCGAAAGCTATGTAACTATGGGTTTGGCAGAAGATATCAATACAATTGCAGGTTTTTGTCTTATTATGTGATTCACATGCATGCATAATGGTTGTGATGATTTAAAATTTTATTTTCTTAATACCTGTATACTCTCTGAATGTTCTTGCGTATATATGATGTTAATGCAATCCATTCTATTTTCATCATGAGCTGCGGATCCTCTCCCTGCTATCGATCTATTCCCCTTCTGCATGTGGTTGCGGCATGCCTCGAGTGAGACTCTCTGCTCTCTGGAGTAGGGTGATAATGCCGGCGTGGTGCTAGACTACAACGGATTCCCTTGTTCGCCACAACCCCCGAACCTGGGTCTTGCCTGTGAGACCTGATTCTTCGCCAACAAATGGTTCCATTGCCAGGACCTACATGTTATGAGGGGAACTAGATCATGGAAATGAGGATTTTTGAAGGAGAAATACAGATATGGTGGGATGACCATCTGTACCAGTTCATTGCGCAGCAAGTAGAGTTGACGAATCAAAAGGAAAGGGTGCTTAAGGATCTCATCCTTTTCTCAGATTCTGCCAGTGATACCTACGAGATCCTCTGGGGAAAATTCCCTAGCGACCTCTATAACTAGTTGCGGAGGTTACAGACGAAGGTTCTTAGGGATAGTTCATGGAAGATAAACCGGAAGTGGGTGCATGGGGAGCTGGTGGCCCTGCATCGGTTGAACATTGAGTTGACCCGCGCGGTAGATTTTTGGGTAGAGATCACCTTAGACGGATATATTTTAGAGTTTGCTGCAGAGTGCTACCAATCCTTCTCGAAGGTTGAGGCTATCTTCTATTCCGGGCTAAGAGGGAAGCTGCTTAAGGAGATTTCGATGTGGATTAAGGCTCTGATGGTGGATGAAGGGCTGATGGAATTCCAAAAGACGAGCATGGAAGCGTAAACCTCCGATGCTGGGGGAAGGGATGAAGGGACAGATGTCGCGTAAAGTGCGAAGTGGGGAGTGGGGAATGGATGCTGAGGCCGCAAGGCAGTTGAGGGAGCGACGTGCACATCGATAGGCGCAAATCGCCGATAGGTGGTGAAACAGGGTGATGCGGGATTTGAAATGATGGGAAACCGATAGGAGGAATCAAAAGGAGGCGCCTCAGAGGATAGGAATTATGGACACTCAGGCAGACGCTCAGGAAAGGGAAGGGACCATTGTGGGAGTACGGTAGGTGCATGGGAGCCCAACGAAGAGAGAAATGGAGACGACGACTAACGAAGATGATGCAGGTGTGCGGCCCGAAGAAAGTTCCGATGGCGAATGGTACATTGTGAAGCAGCAATTATTTCAAGAGTGGATGACATTCATCTCTCCAAGTAGCCCTACTTCCAAAAATCCACACGGCATGGATCCCTGCATTCCCCTGGTACTTTATCAACCTTTAAATAATATTTTCCTTAAGTTACAAGCATTAAGTCAATTGCACAGCAGTTCATTGTCGACAACGACACACGTTACTAGCAGCGTCACTAGTAATATTGCATTCCCCAGTGGAACAATTACACAACCAGGACCCGGAGGATTTATCTTGGTCAACCCTCCACAAGTAAATATGGCTGGGTCATTCACCCGGTATCCGGAATTCTCTGGCCGAGGCAACGATGATTTAGAGCAACATTGGTATCTTTGCGAAGCCATATAGAGGGCTTGGTAGACGCGAGACACGGGGAAGCTCATAGAGTTCCAAACCACGCTTAGAGAGAGGGCTCTACGATGGTTCATCAAATGGTCTGAGGCTCATCTGAATCCAGTAACAGCTGACGTTAAGCGAGACTTTGTCCGCGAATTCAAGCTTCCCCAGACAGACTAGCAGGGTCTGTCCGAGCTCTGGGAGATTAAGCAGAAAGAAGGAGAGACTGCATGGGAGCTGATGCGTCGATTCAAGGACGTGATTGGGAAACCTAGCTACCCGATCGATCCAAACCATCAGAGGGACTGGTTCATAAAGGCTCTGCTTCCCTTGACGAGAACCCCCCTCACTCAGTAGAAGATTGATAACCTGCAGGACACTTTGGAGCAGGCCATGAAGATAGAGGCCATGGTGGGATACCCTCAGGAATATCGAGGGGGTGGCCCCACAGGATCCTTCTTTCGTAGGATTGCAACATCAGATCGCTAGTTTGACTGAAAAGCTCAAGGAGCTACAGCCGCTGAGACTAGCCAGGCCGAACGTTTGGTGCACTCATTACTTGGTTGAGGGCCACGTCACAACTGAGTGTCCCCGGTTGCGTGGCGCAGGGGTGGGACCCTCTGTCGCGGCGATCTAGGGGGGTCCACCTACAGTGGGTGGCGTGGCAATGAATCCGCAGGGGGTATACCAGCCGCAACAGTTGTATGCGAGGTTCCCACCTCAATCCAATCCCACCACCACTGAATATTGCAAAATTTATCGGACAATGGGACATCAACTCGGATGTGCCCAATTCTGCAAAAATACTCCAGCATCCCAAACAATGCATACTGTGAGTTTTGTGCTTCCACGACTCACAACACTGAGCAGTGCAGGGCTCTCAATGCACTTGCGGACCGGTTGGACCGACCCTCCTATAGGGTGAATGAGGCTTCCAGGGGAAGAGGAGGCGGTATGCACAGAGGCCATACAGGGGGGTGAGGTCTGGTGAAGTGCTACAACTATGAACAGGAGGGTCACATGGATTGGGAATGTCCCCTTCCCCGACACCCATGGTGTTCCTAGTGTCGCGTAAATGCCCATGCAACAGAGGAATGCCCCGAGCTTATCAAGAAGTGGGAGGAACGGGCGCGGCAGAGGGCCACGAATTTGGTCAATTCCGAGCCACGGGTGACTACAACTCAGGCCATGCAGAACGTGGCTATTTTGATGTGAGGGGGTAACAAGATGGGGGAAGACGCTCGCAGGAAGGAGCCGACACAAGTTGTCTAGCCAGCCTCCCCGAACCAGTTAATCAGGCCAGCGGCACAGAAGAGGTTTTTCCAGGAGGCAGTCGAGGCATTTACTCAGCTGAGGGCAGCCGAAGGCTTGGTGGGGCCCATACCGACAGATCTCGATGAGCAAAGTGCCACAGGAACCGTGACTGAGGAATGGCTCCAGTTGTTCCTCAAGATTGTTGACAATACTGCGATGCAGTAACAGCTAAAGCGTACCTTGGAAGGTGCACTGCAGGGGAGTATAGGACCAGGGGAACCGAAGAGCATAGCCCCCCAGTACATTCAGCGGGTCAAGCGGAACAAGCACCGGACGGGAAAAGAGTTTCGGCTTAATACGCAGGTTGCACGATTCCATATCAGCGACACTATGCTTGACTTAGGATATGATGTCAATATCCTACCGCGGAAGACATGGGAGGCTCTGGGAAGGCCACGGCTGACTTACTCGCTGATCCAGCTTAGAATGGCAAATCAGTATTGCATTGTGCCAATCAGCCGACTCGAAGGGGTCGAGGTCGACATTGTGGGGGTGAAGACTTACATGGATTTTGAAGTTATCAATATTATGGGGGACAGGGATCCTTACCCTGCCCTGTTAGGCATCGATTGGGCTTTCAAGAATTACGCTATTATCGACCTCAAAAAGGAGCTGATGATCTTTGAATATGGAGAGGTTTGGGTCACTCAGCCTCTCGACCCGTATCAAGGCCCGAGATATACCGAAACGGTGGATAACCGGGAGGATGCTCAAATGATGGACCACCTTTATCAGATGACTGTAGGAAAGCGAGAATATTATATTAACCCAACCGCGACCGGTTTTGTCAGTTGGCGCAGTGTCCAGAGCTTGGAGCTGGGTTAGGAACTCGCATGGGAGGACTGGTAGCAGGGTGGGTATGAGACCAACACGCGGAGGTGCGCTCATATTGCCTAGGTTCGTTGGATTGGTGCAGAGATCTGACGGTATCCTACCTTGTCGAACATGCAAGCTTTCAATACCTTTATCGCCAAAGTAGAGGACACAGTACCATAAGGAAGTCAGATACCACTTTTGGACGTAGCGCTACAATCCACATCAGCACGGTGGTGGAAAAATCACCGCAACACTCTGAAGCGGTGGAGTTGTGTGGCGGAGGCCTTGAGGGCACGATTTAAAGAAGACGAAGGACCTCGCAGCATGCATAGGTACCACGGGACTTCAGATCCAAGAGACCACTTGAAAACCTGTGAGGAGTAGTGGCGAAGTATAGGGTACCCAGAAGAGTTGTGGGTTCATCGGTTCATCCATTCTTTAGATACCATTCCTCATGCATGGTATTTAGAAGAAGAACGGAAACGAGGAACCAGATCCTGGCTGGTAGTCGCGAGAAAATTTGTGCGGTGTTTTTCCTTCGAGGGAGAGACCGAGCTGGTGTCCCGAGAATTACAAGCACTCAAGGGAGTCTTGTTTCTCGGTGATCCGGGGACTGACGGGAGCACCTTACCATTGCATCCTAAGGGTAGGCATGAGTTGGCTTGCCAGCGGATTGATGGCGGCCCAAACAATGATGGTCTGGAGGACCTCTGACACCTGTACTTTGAAGAGAAGGAGGGTGAGCGCAGCATCAAAGACGAGCCAACCACTGAGGGCATCCAGTTCTACCACTGAAGACCAAGAAGTTGAACATCGGTACAGATGCGAGAACCAAACTGGCTATGGTTGGAGATTACTGGGACGAGGAGATGACAAAGGAAATTTTCAGCCTCCTCTAGGAATACGAGGACCTATTTCCTTCATCAGTTGCAGATTTGAAGGGTATCAAAGGTGACCTTGGGGAAATGCGCATTGTGCTGAAACTGGACACCAGGCTTGTGAAGCACCCACCCTATCGATTGAACCCACGGATTAAGGAAAAGGTCAAGATGGAGATCGATAAGATGTTGGCCGCAGGTCTAATCTTTTCGGTGGAAGAAGCGGAGTGGGTGAGTCCTATTGTCATTCAGAATAAGAAGGACAAGGCAGAAATCAGAGTCTGCATCGATTATCGAAGTCTGAACAATGCTTGCATCCATGATCCGTTTCCCACTCCTTTTAGTGACGAAGTATTGGATCATGTTGCAGGAAACGAAGCTTACTCCTTCACTGATGGGTTTTCGGGTTATCATCAGGTGTGCATTGCGGAAGAAGACAAGACGAAGATGACGTTCACCACCGAGTGGGGGTCGTTTGCATACAACATGATGTCGTTTGGCTTGAAGAATGCCCCGGCCGTGTTTTCTCGGATCGTCATCGCTGCTTTCCGGGAGTATATCCACAAGTTCCTGGAAGTCTACATGGATGATTGGACCATCTACAGTTTTCTGAAGAAACACACCACCCTACTATGCATCATGTTCGATCGGTGTTGCTAGTTGCAGATTTCCTTGAACTTGAAGAAATGTATTTTTGCACTTCCTTTCAGCACACTGTTAGGACACGTGGTGTGCAAGCAAGGAGTTTGCGTCGACCCCACCAACGTCGCAGTGATCATCCACATGGAAGCCCCTGAAACGGTGAAGTAGTTGCGGGCACTGCTTGGGCACATGGGATATTACAAGTGGTTCATCCGAAATTATGCGAAGATCACTGCTCCTTTAGAAAATCTCCTACGGAAGTCCGAAGTATTCCAGTGGACAGAGGAGTGTCAGTTGGCCCTTGACACTCTAAAGAAAAAGCTGGCGACGAAACCTATTCTTGTTCACCCAGACTGGGATAAGCAGTTCCATGTGCACATTGATGCTTCCAGCATTGCACTTGAAGCTGTCTTGGCACAACCCGGCGAGATGACGGTCAACCAACCAGTCTACTTCGCCAGCTGAAAATTGCCTAACGTGGAGAAGAATCACATCAATACCGAGAGGGAGGCCCTGGCAATGGTGTACTCACTCCAGAAGTTTCGCCACTACCTTCTAGGCGGAAAATTTAAGTTCTTTACGGATCACTCTGCCTTGAAATACCTGGTTAATAAGCCTTTCTTAGAGGGCCGGATCTGTCGCTGGCTCCTACTCTTCCAAGAATTCACGTTTGAGGTGATCGTCAAGCCCGGGAGGTTGAACGTCGGGCCCGATCATTTATCCAGATTAGAGACGGGGGAGAACGACGGCTCTCTCGATGATCAACTGCCAGATGCTGACCTCTTCCGAGTCAAAGCTGTCTCGGATTATTTGGCCGACATTGCCACTTATCTAACCACGGGGAAATTCCCTTAGGACTACACCCCACTCCAGAAGCGGCACTTGGTCGTCCGCGCCACCGAATACCAACTAATTGTGGGACAACTCTACAAACTGGGCCTTGATGAGGTTCTGCAAAGATGCGTACTTGATCACGAATGCGAAGATGTGATGTGGGAATTCCACAGCGGTGTTGCGGAGGGGCATGTGGGAGCGAAACCGACCGTGAGGAAGGTGCTCCAAGCTGGACTGTGGTGGCCGATGGTCCATGCCAATTGTAAGACTTTTGTTCGAAGATGCGACCTCTGTCAGCAGACGGGGCGGCCCTCTCACAGGGACGAGCTCCTGCTACACCCCGTACATGTGTTGCAGCCGTTCGAGAAGTGGGCTATCGACTTCGTAGGCCCCATAACCCCAGTCACTAGGCACTCCAAGGCCCGTTACATCATTACCACAACCGACTACCTCACCAGGTGGGCTGAGGTAGCGGCTGTCCGCGACTGCACGGCGGATACAACAGCTCGATTCCTCTTTGAACACATCATCAATATGTTTGGCTGCCCGCAAAGTTTAACCAGTGATCAGGGTACGCATTTCATTAATGCCACGATCAAGTCATTGCTAGACACATTCATGATCCAACATCACAAAAGCAGGCCGTACCACCCGCAGGCCAATGGTTCCATCGAAGCATTCAATAAAATTCTTGAAAAGGGCTTAACTAAGATCTACAATGCCCAGCGCGATGATTGGGATGAGCGCCTACCAGCTGCATTATGGGCCTACTGGACTACGGTGAAGCATTTGACCAATCAGACACCTTTCCAGCTGGTGTATGGCCAGGAAGCTGTGGTTCCCGCTGAGTTCACTGTACCAAGTATTTCAATTGCTACATCCCTCAAGTTCTCGGAAGAGGAGTCACTTCAAGAGCGCCTCCACGAACTATAAGAATTGGACGAGGCCCGATTTCTGGCTGAATTTAACTAGAAGGTTTAGAAGGACAGGCAGAAAGCATGGCACGACCGCCACATCAAGAACAAAACATTCCAGGTTGGCGGTAAGGTCCTCTTATATGACAGAAGGTTTCAGAAGTTTCTAGGGAAGCTGCAGATGCATTGGCTGGGACCTTACTTCGTCATTGAGATTTGCGATTCTAGCACCGTTCAGTTGGCTCAGCTAGACGGTACTATTTTACCTGGGTGGGTGAATGGCGCATGCCTGAAACCCTACCAGGAGTAAGTACCTCTCACTTTTCATCAATAACTCTCGCACCCGAGAGCACCCGTAGAGTAGCGTAGCTGAATAACTCTCCCACAACCGGGATGAGCATAGGTAGCCTTTTTCTTTTCTGCATAGCTTGACAATCACCGCTCTGTTACAGGGACCGCACCGCAACTGACTATGGTCGGGGAGGGGCGTGTCCAGCATGTCATCCCTGTAGGATTCATAAACGTGTCCGTGTCAGTCCAGGTCATTTTAGTTAGTACTTGTGTCAGTCCGTAGGATCGTCTAGATTTGAATCATAAATTACCATAATTGGAAGTAACCTCGCCGTAGTCATTTTGCCATCATCTGCAGTAACCTCAGCCGTCGCGTCCGCCCACTTCCCCATGCCACTGTCAGCAACTTTTAGAATATGCACTGACATGCGATTGATCGCACGATTATCACAGAGAAGAATTCCAACTGGAATTAACTCATTATGGGGTCTCATCAACTTCACTTGTGCCAGGAAATTCCATAACTTGCATGAAAAAAGCACGAGAATTCCGGAGCAGTTAGAATTAGCAATTGAAGCAGAACTAGAGTAGCAGAATGATCCAGACGCACAGCACCAAGAGAGGGCTCTGAGATGAATTCTGCACGTCTATCAGCACCGATCAAAAATGTCGAAGGCCCTCCCATCCGTCCTCGAACCAGAGCTTGACAGCAGGATCCACAAGACAGAGTCCCTGGTTGGGAAATACAACAGTGCAACCTTGATAGATGCCAACCTTTCCAACTCTTTTGAATTCTCGGCACTCAACTGGTAGGTGTATATGGAGCACTACTATAGCATAGCCAGGCATGCAGCCAACAGAATTTTACCAGCGTTCCGGGGCCTTCAGAAATCTTCTCTCATGAATTTATGAAATCTTCCGGTCTTCAAGACCACAGGACCGGTTTTGCAGTGCACTCGCTTCTTACTCAGCCGCATTCAGAATGGGTCCTTGTGGCTGAACAGGGAAATTCCCATTCATGCTAAAGACATCCATATTCTGACCGGGCTTTCACAGAATGGTGCAGATGTTTTGACTGCATGTCAGACCACCGCCAAGCGAGCGCGGAAGTTAGGAGACGCAGACCTATATAGCAAATATGGCACCCGGCGGGGAGGGAAGGGAGCCAAGATCGAGCTTATCAATAAGCCCGAGATTAAATTTGCCTGCTACCTCATTGCCAGCAAGACAATGAGGCACTACATAAAGGGCGAATGCACCCTGGACACTATCTCTATTGCAGAGCACTGCGTTCAGGGCGCCAAGCTGAACTGGTGCTCCTTCCTGTTGAAAGAGATATTTGATGCGCGCGAAGAGAATTACACGCACGCTACCAGCTTCATTTATGGATACTTGATCGTTGCTTTTGCCATGTGGAAATGGCACACTCCTCTTGTCAAGATTCCAGCAGAAATTCCAAAGGGCCAACCTCTCACGATGAAGTTTGTTCCATGGAAGGTGTTGGCTGATCCGAGCACCAAATAGGTGAATTCCGAAGCATTTCGGACCTGGTACGGTTTGATGACGGACGTCGTAACCAGCCAGCAATAGGTGCCCAGAAAACTGTTAGATGAATACAACAAGCAAGTGTGGTTCAGGGTAAGTCACAGGCATACTTACCTCCGACCCACCTGCGTGCCGGCGGACACCTTCCACATGACGCCATTGAAATTCCAGCTGGAAGATGTTGCCTTCCATAACGAGGTCTGTTCGTGGCCGGGGGCCACGATGGAAATCTGCGACGAGATACTCAGGTACAACTTTGAGCGGATGTTGCCACAGCAACAGCATACTAGGACGGACGCAGAAACACCACCACAGGAACTCCCAGAGCCGCTCATCCCCATCGTCCACCACTTCAACACTTAGGTACACAATTTCAATGCGGCGGCCCAGGTTATTTCAAGTGGTGCTACTCCGTTCCCTTTATTTTCTGAGTTTCAGCTCACTCGTTCTACCTCGCAACCCCATACAAATCCTTTCACCTCCCCCATCCCTACTGTTCTATTTACCTCTACAAGCCCAATCATCACCCCGATGGGAGAGAAGGGCCCAACCCCAGATCAATTAGAAACTCCTCCAGCCAAGCAGGCCTGCACCACTGCAGCAAACCCGAGGGTGGACCTCACTGATGATGATCCACCACTGCCACCAAATACAGGGTCACTAATACCGGAAGAACCCCTTATTGACCCTTCAGATTTCATTAACATTTGACCTCCATCCACAATTCCACCTCCACCTACCACTTCATCCGATCCATCCAATTCATCTGCTACTGTGTCCGACCCAATTGTCTGGGAACTCTTTGGTGGGGACCACGGGGCTGAAGTTGACTCCAGTACTGCAGCATTAGTACCATCAGTCGACCCCGTGGGAGAACCCCAGGTCTCTCTGTCTGCTATATTTAACCAGATGGCACACATTAATGCCGACTCAGCTAAGGCTCAGCCTGAGCCTACTGTCCCTCCACAGACTGACCATACCGATCAGCAGCAACAGCCAGATTTGAACATGGCCAACTCAATGCACCCACAGACCCCGCCGCCATCCCCTCCAGAGCATTCAACTCGATCTGTTGCCAGTGGGAAACCGTTGTAAGAAAGGAGGTCGGATCAGGGCATTTCGGGGAGTGCCAACTTAGAAACATGGGGTACGGATCAGCTGTACTTATTTATCGAAAGGGCAGCCCAGGAAGCTGAAAGGATTCATTCTGAGCTACAACAGCAATGTGACGAGCAGCAGCAACAGATTTTAGCGCTTACTAAATAGTGCAACCAACTCCTCACTACATAGGAACAACTGAAAGATCAGATCAACAACGTCTCCTGGGTGTTTTCAGAGTTCTGGCCAACTGTTGGGGCCCATTATACTCTACTTCCTACCGATGTCTTGGAGATGAGTGTCATAGCACAGGCTTTCCACCTCCGAATTGCATTCACTGGTCTCCACAGGGAAAATCAGGAGCTTCAAGCAGCGTTAGCTGCACGGCTAGAGCTGCCCAATCCAGTGGTTGTCTATTCAGCACAGGTTTCAGCCAAGGAAGGCCAGGCCACTCACATGCAGGAAACTCTCCACTTTGTGGCACGCGAGGCTCACAAACTCCTGAAGGGTCTTCAGGAATGCTCACTGGCCCTTACCATCAAAGCGCAGCCAATTTCAGTGCAACTACAACAGGTTTCGTGGGAAATTCAAGAGGCCATAGACCCCGCGAGGTTGGACCAGTTATATGCCCAGGCCGATTATCTCGAAGTACAGATCCAGCAGACAGAGGCCAATTCTGCTGTGGCCAAACGGGTCATTTGTGAGCTCCGCCCGCCCCTCCAATGCAGCGCTAGGACGATGCAACAGCTGGCCGCCGAGGCTGAAACCCAGATTAGCTCGGTGTTCGGGACTGTACCGACACACATAGAGGAGGTCGCTGTCACCAACATTTCTAAAGAAACAGACTCATGACTGCAAGGGTGGCAGCAAGATGTGTCGAACTTCACTGAGCTTAAAGCTCCAGCATTCTGCAGAGTCCTGGAGTTGGGGCCCTTGTTTGAACAACAGACTGAAGGCGCACAGCGAGAATAGGCCACGGGAGCTAGCGGGGCGATGGAAATAGAGACTGTGATCTGTGATTGACTCAGGGACAAGTCAAGAAACTGTGGTCGGGGCCTGTTGGGGCCCTTGTTTTGAAAACTTGGTTTGAATATTTTGAATTTTGAATAAAGGACAGATTTTGGGTTGCGGGATGAAGAAACATGGCAGTCGCAACCAAGTCGCAACTACATAAAGAAGCGGAGCTACCGAAGTTGCGAGGGAACAGGTACATAGCTAAAGAAAGCAGATGCATGAGCACAGATGAAGAAGATATATAGCAGAAGACAATGAGCAGAACGTACAGACAACAAGAGAGAAACCGGAAGCAGCTGAAGAAGAACGCAAGAAGAACTAACAGTTGCGAAAGCGGGTGAATAAATAGCCGTCACCCGAGCGAAAGAAGGAGAGAGAATGCAGAGCGACTGAAGGAGAAGAACGGATGCTGCAGCGGGAACACAGACCGAGGATGACATCTCTGTAGTTCCTAGGTTTCGCTTATCTACCTTTTTGTTCCATAAGGCATCTGTATCGTACTTGTAAGCTCTCCTGGCGAAAGCTATGTAACTATGGGTTTGGCAGAAGATATCAATACAATTGCAGGTTGTTGTCTTATTATGTGATTCACATGCATGCATAATGGTTGTGATGATTTAAAATTTTATTTTCTTAATACATGTATACTATCTGAATGTTCTTGCGTATATATGATGTTAATGAAATCCATTCTATGTTCATCATGAGTTGCGGATCCTCTCCCTGCTATCGATCTATTCCCCTTCTGCATATGGTTGCGGCACACCTCGGGTGAGAATCTCTACTCTCTGGAGTAGGGTGATAATGCCGGCGTGGTGCTAGACTACAGCAGATTCCCTTGTTGGCCACAACCCCCAAACCTAGGTCTTGCCTGTGAGACCTGATTCTTCTCCAACACCTGTTCCTGTTGTGGTGTTTATGAACATTATACGCATGATTGTCCTGTTCTGCCACAAATGTGACAACTATGGGAATCTCAAGTAACATTGAGAGGACAACAATCCATCCCTTCCATTCCTCCTAGTTTTGTACCTAGTCAGCTGGTTGTACTTATGGATCCTTTCCCTCAACAGGGATTTGTGGCTACCCAACCACCTAAAGGACAGGTGGCAACTCAATCTCTTCCATCTAGTTCCCCTGATTACCAAATTTTCATGATGTCCTCTGATCATCCTTCTGAACCTTCTTCTCCTGGCCCTTTACCTTCATTTCGTACTCATGATCACCTTTATCCTCTTGGAATGGTTCCTCCAGGCCTCAACCATCTTGGAGCCATTCCGCCTGGTCATCATCCCTCTAGTCAGATACCATTCCTAGCTCCCCCACTAGGAGTGTACACTGTACCTTTTATGGCCACCCTCTCTGTTCCTAACCTGACTCTTGGGATTCCCATCCAGTACCTCGATCCTCCAACCACCACCCCGCTCGGTCATCCTAAAACTTATCTTGCTTTGACCCCGATTCAACCAGTCCCTATGACTTCTCCCACTGCACCACCTCCTGTCGTGACCGCTTTGGGTAAGAAGGGAAAAGCTCGCAAGAGGGCATCAAAGGACAAGGCCACCCCGACAAACCCTACCCCTTCTCGGCCTACACATCATACCATTCAGTGTGCTTTGTGTGATGTTGTTGGCCACACCACCCATACTTGTCCAGAGTTGCCTCACCTCAAGTCCATGGTCAATGAGATGTTTCAGGAATCTGATATCCCAGAGGTATATGTCACTATACCCAACTCAATCCTTAAACTCAAACCATTGCGCAAAAATCACCCTTGTGCTTTGTGTGATTTCCATGGCCACTACACTCAATTTTTCCTTCACCTCAAAGAGTATCGCTCCTCTTTAGAAGCCTCACGCCAATTCGAGGCTGAGTGCAATGAGTCAACTGCTCCCTTATTCTTGCATATTGATTCAGAAACACCAGAAGACACATATGCTCCCATTCACATTCCCTCTTATGATGTCGAGATCACAGGTCCTTGGTCGGAAGTCCTCGATGAAACCTCCCCTAATGTTTCACCTAACCTCCCCTCAGCACCCTCCCTAGTCTCAACATCGACAGATCCTTTGTCTGCTTCCTCCTCTGTCACCCATAGTGACGATGCGCATGGAAACCTCTCCTCTCATGATGAGGAGTAAGGTCACTTAGCCACGTTAGGTGGTATTTCTTCCATCAGTCACCCCATCTTCTATTACGATGATGACATTATGGAACTAGATACCACTCCTGAATTTATCTACCCCCCTTACATCGAACTCATGCATTTGAACCACATGCACCATGTGGCCATTACATTGACACCCAATGTTTGGGTACGGGGGGGCACTTGTATTGGAGAGACCAGGAGAAGCAGTTCTTTAACACTCTCCTAGTGAATCTAGTCGTGACAACTCTAGTCCCTTTATTATTCCACATTTAGAAGAACTTATAGAATCCCATATCACTTCAATATCACTCTAGGAATGATACCCCTCATCATTCCTTCATTTCTCATTAGTAACCCAGTCTCATAGACTTTTTGGTTAACCAAACTATAGGTTTTCTAGGAGAACATCAGTTCATTATCCCAAATACTATCTTTGGGGTATTAGCACCATGTATTCCGACCTAGAAACTTAAAGTCCATTTGATTCATATATGCAGTATCAAAAGAGATTGGTAATCGTCTATTTCCTTTCTCAAACTACGCAACCATACTGAAAACAAATGGCACACCACATCATTAAACTGTGTTTAGATTTCCCTTTTTCTAAATAAATTTTGGCTTGTCCACAACATGCTTGGGGGCACCAATACCCCTCAACCATAAAAATCCCATATCTCAGCCAAAAATAGCACTGAAAACCCCCTTTTTTGACAGGTCGCATTGTTCAGGTCATTTCCTGGGACAAGTCACTTTTTTCTGCCCAGAACTTGCTACCCAGGTCACAGAACATACCCCAAAAAGTGTGACCTGGTTTGTTCATGAGCTCTGGGTACCTGAACTAAACTTTCAATCCACTGAAATGAAAGAGTAGGATTAGGCCTCTTACTTACAATTGATAGATCTCAAATTCCAACGGTCGGTTTATCTGCTACAATTGTCGCAATATTTAAGGCCTCCTCTCCTCACGACATTCACCATAGCTCCACCGGAAAATAAGTGAATCTGGAACGAAAATGCCTTATTAAAAGAAAACCCCTGATTTTTATTTCACTTACTACGACCAAAACATAGCTCAATTTGATGAACCGTATATACCATTGGAAAGATCTCACCAAAGCCCTCAAATGGATATCTATTAGCTTTTTTTTTATTTGATACTTCACCGAGACATTTTTTTCCCATGAAGGGCTACTTCACCCTTCCTCAAAATTGAATTTCTTCACCTGAACACTCGTACCGGCGGCACCATGTTACCTCCATACTTAACCACGCTCGTGTTGATTTTGGTCATGAGTTACCATATTGTACTCATGCCTTTATGGTCCCCATTGGACCATTTTATTTTGTGGTAGCACCATCGAGTCATCCTTGTTTAGAGCATCTGAGTTGAGTCATCATTGCATTCATGGAGTCTATCCCGAGTCCCTTTGCATCTCGCTATAGTCCTCCATCATTAATTTCTTGGTCCCTATCTCTTGTTGCACATTATGGCCTTCAGTCCCACTATCCCCTATCCCTCATGATATCGTGTCAGTCGCTACCAGGTCATCCATGCCATTTATGCTCTAATAAGGGAAGTCGTCCATTCAGTACTCAGTCCCCCCCATTTCATCATTATCATCGGTGTCAGTCTATTAGTCACTCTACTATTTTCTCTCGTGCCTTAGTTGAGGATCCCTTATTGCCTCACCTATGGAAGACCTCCTTCTGTCGACATCAGCTCATTAATTCTAGAAGACAGGTCTAGAGGGCAGTGTACCTTGGTTCCAACTTCCACTTTTGTTTGGTACCTCGGGTCAGGCAAAGGGACTCTTTATTTTCCTTTGAATTGATTGCTTCTTAGCTCCAGCTCCTTTCAGTGTGATCAAGATCCGTATACTTGATGATTAAGTGATGCAGCAGCTGACATCGATGATTCTCGAGTGTGTGTGATATGTCTCAATCCTTATGAGGGGGTGGCCCTACAGGTAGCCCCCCACACACTCAGATGACATCTTCATTACAGCCTTCGATGCAGCTCCATATATTTGATGATGTTAGCCTCAGTTGCTTGTAGCACCTTTTTTTTGCATGTATCAGTCAGCTTTTTAGAGCCCTTTCTTGTTTTTAGGGGCATCTGGGTTTTATTTTTATCTCATGTACTCAGATATTATTGTACAAAGTCTTGGATATTATCCCAGGCACAATATGTATGTGGGATTCATTATCGTGTTATTTATCTGGCTCATGTTTAGGCCAGCATATGCTTTATTATTGCGTTTCGTGGTTTTCCGAGCGCCTTATTGTTTGTGCTATTTCCTCGGCGTGCATACATATGCCTCCCCCACTTCCTATAGGAGGTACTCACACATCAAAAAGACTTGTTGCACCTGCAAGTCACCTCCTCAGGGTCTAGTTCTTTCAACACTTTGGTTTACCTTATACTTCTCTCTCTTTGACTTCCCCTTCAATGTCTAGTGATTGAGTTATTACAACGTACTTCGGTCATACGATTAGCTCCTAACGCTCGCACGCTGGGGGGAAATCTGTTACACCATTTTTTGGTCATCTAACCTATTATCATTAGATGGACCCAAGTACATCATTTAAGACCAATTTTACTCCAAGTAAAATTGCTTTCACTATGAAAATAACTTAGTAAATCACCTTTATTAAGTTGTTTATGGTCTAAACAGGAAACCCCATAAGGAAATATTAAATATATATATATTTGTTTGATTTTCATCAAGAAATAATTAGTTAAATAGTAGTTTAATTAATATTTCTGGCTATATTTAACCCAAAACAAAGAAATTAATTAGATAAATCATTATTTACCTTATTATTTTCTAAATAATAATTGTTTAAATCCTATTTAAATAATATTCTTCGTTAAATATGACTAATTCACCCTTAAATAATTAAATAAATCATGATTTATTTGATTATTACTCAACCATATCCTTAAAATGATAAATAAATCATTTATTTATTTATTATTACTTAATCACATCCTTAAAATGATAAATAAATCATTTATTTATTATTTACAAATAAGGGGATTTGACTCAAGTCAAATTCCTTTTCCCTCCAACAAATATAATAAAATATTCCATAAAAGTTGGATCTAGATTTGGTTAATAATATTTTAATTATGCACCAATCTCTAAACTAACTCAATATTTTGTTATAAATAGAAGGGTTTTCCCATTCATTTGTCACCTTTTGTTGCCTAAAGATCACTCTGGATCTCAACACTTGGTCTGGCTATTGATCCATAATCATAGCCATACTTTTCCATTTTTGTCTAGGTTTTCTACACCATCAAGAGAGAGAAGTTCTAAATCTGAAGTGTTGAGGACTCACAAGAACCCATCCCATTGAGGAGAACAGGGAACACCCTCTTGTGTTTTCCTTCTTGGTGCCATTAATAAAAATATTCATTGGATATATTCTTGTCATGTATATTGTACCTATGGAGTAAATCTTATTTTTCTATTGTTTAATGTCTTCTAATGCATAGATCTAGATTTTTGCAGCATTTGTCTTGATCATATAATTTCAGATCTAAAGATATTAGCAGTCATTTCTGCTGTTAGGGCTATAATTTATGCGTGGCTAAAGTGGTATTTTTTCGTACACTTCGAGTAAATATTCATACTAACAGTGTTGTTGATAAGGGATGCATCAAGGCCCTCCTATGACAAGTCTCTTGTTGTCGACATTAGCTCATTGCCCAAGAAGTTGACTTAGAAACCTCCTTTGGTACCTTGGAGCTTGCATATCTCAATGGCAAGTTTCCTTGCTCTCATCTATAAGTCCTCATCATTTCCCTTCGACTAAAATATTCTGTGTAGTGTTCGACTTCAGCTCATTCATTCACACCACATAGATTGTACTATAGTACCTTGAGAGCCATTATCGTTATTGGTGGTTTCTCTCGTTCTATTAACGACTTACATCATTGGGAGGTAATCATATGGTGTCTACCATTTTTTAATTAAACTCATTTATTCACATGGTTAGATTCATACTATCAAGTGATGAGGTGGAAGAACCTAGATCTAGTTCCTTCCATCCAAGATGAGATTTCATGACTCATACAAGATTACAAAGTATGATGGCTATGATCATTCAAACAAACATCCAAGCATGGGTCCACTCTCTGTCATCAAAGGAAGGTACTTATTTATATTTTTACATGTAATATTGGCTTATATGTTGAGCACGAGTATACCTCCCTCAACAATTATATCATTAACAAATGATGATCTCGACCAAATTTTTATTGATCCAGAATTTCCACAAGGTAAAGAAATTTAGTCCTCAACCACTGCTTCTGACTTTATACTTTAGGGGGAATTATGTTACAGGTCATTTTGTCACATCCACTCAAAACCAGGGAAAATTTTAGGTGATAATATTGATAGGTGGGCTAATATTCCATGCTTTTTACAAAAAAAAATATTCACAAATTTCCATTTTTCTAAAAATTAATTCGCCCAAATTTTATAGTATAAAAACTTTTTACCTTAAAAATATCCAATATTATATATTGTCTAATATAAAATATTTAGAAATATAAACATTTTTAAAAAATTATCATCAAACATTTTAAATTTTGGATATTATGGACTACTAAGATTCACCAAGGTTTCTAAACTTTGAGATAAAATTCCATCCTTAAAATTTTCCCTGCTCAAAATGCATGAAAACCAAAGCAATCAACATTCTTAAACACATTGTCACTATCCCTTTGCAAAGCCCTAAGCATATCCTCTCCAATAAGTATTTATTTTATGGATCAATTAGCTTATAAACTATGTTTTTAGCTCTAATGCACGTTGTATTCCTTCCCACATGCAATGTTTTAAACTTGCATAATTGAGCACCTGCACTAACCAGCGCAGGTTTCTCTACTTTGCAGGTGTAATGGTTCTAGAATTTCGGGAAAATTAAAAAATATTTTTGAATATTCTCCTTCCATAAGCTTTTAAGGTGGTTTTAACCATTTTCCATGGATGGATATCTCGAATTCATACTCTAGAGGTCTTATCTCTTATCCTCTGAACTTATACTCCTTCATGTGTGGATCTAAAACCTAGATTGGTAAATCCTAAACTAACACTTTTACCATATAAATATATTGTCTCCCATAGAGTTTGGGTTTCCTTTTGGAGATTACTGGTTCCCTCATGTTTCTTATTTTAGCTTAAGGAATCATCATCCACTTATGCATTAGGTTGAGTGTGATGGTTTTATTTGTGGAAAGTAAGGACAAGACAATTGGGGAGATATCTACAATGTCAACTTATATATATGGCTGTAACTCTCTCGTTAATTTATTAATAAAAAAGAACTGTGTTTTCCTATACTTGTGTCATGTTGATGCTTATGTATTTCAATACCAATTTGACTCATTGTTTAGAATTGGGTTATGTTATGTGGATATTGTTGTTCTCTTACTTGTGTTAGTCATTGTTGTAGGTTCCATTTATAGCATGTGGATCTAGAGTTGGAGCTTATAAGAGAAGAGAAGAGGATGAATGACTACAATTCCAGGTAGGTATCTTTTATGTATTATAATCTCTCTAAGGAAAACATATATATTTTTTCCCTCTGTTGTTCTAGATCATACCAATAGATCTAGGGAGTTCATTTTTATTTTTAGAAGTGAATTTTCCATATAACAAATGGAATCTAGAGGCTCACACCTATGCCCTCAAAAGTAGTAATAGCACCTCCTTCCTAGGAAGTCAAAAATCACTTCCAAAGTCAAACATGCATCCAATTTCTAGTGTTATTATCCTTGCGCTAATTTTCCTCTTAGTGAATAGTTACCGGCTCATTGTTCCAAGGAAAACTCCCAATGTGCTTGTGATTCCATCTAGGAATGCTAATGAACAAAAAAATATTCATTCCCTGACCTTCCCTTCTATAATACATGGTCCATTAGGCATTCCAACCATCCCCTTCCATGTAGTAACACACCCTCAAAGTTTTGTTGGCATCCCCCTCTCTACTACACAGTCCCTTAGGCGATCCATCCCTTAGAAAGGTTTCCTCACATCAGAAGGTCCAAACACCAAGACATATCCTTGCCTCAAAACCATCACACCAGTCATATTATGGTCATGGAAATTAATGGAAACTATTGAATACCAATGTCCCAAAATGGCCCTACTCCTGAATGATTTTTACCATCATACGACTGCCTATTAGAATTCCTTTTATTGTTGCTGCTAATTTTTGTAGCCAGTTTCAACCACCCAAACATGGGAATTTTCATGCTTTCCTGTACCAATCACATAATTTCTATTAGATTCAAAATAAATTGAAATAAATTCAAATCATACCTCATTGGTAGCTATTCAATAAGGCAGACCTACAATGTTTTTTAGTTACTATCTGAACAAGTCAAATTATCTCTTTTATCAAATCATCATGTATGAACATATCACATCCCATTAGCTCAAAATTAAACCGTCATAAATCAAAATCATATATCACATGTAACATTCATAAATCGGAGTCATAGATCACATGCATAATTAAAACCTAAAATATTTATAATTATCTTTTAACCGATTCTTTGATTTTTCCTTTGTTCTTTATCATTTCTGTACACACACAGGATTGGTTGCCACACCTGAAAAGAACCTAGTTCCTTATATTCTCTTCAATCATGTACATATACACATAATGCACATCACATACATACACCCACACATTGTGTACCACATAACACATACACCTACACCTGGTGTACAACACAACACATACATCTACACCCGGTGTGCAACACAACACAACAACTACATTCGGTGTACAACACAATACATATATGTACACAAATTAAAACACAATGAATACACATTTCATGATACAACAACTGCACAATACACATAACACAATACCATGTGTACACAACACCGCATGTACAACATGCACACAACACCACATCTACACAAAATCACATGTACAAAATGCACATAACACCACATGATCAAAATAATGCATGTACAACATGCACACAATACCACATGTACACAACACCACGTGTACAACATCCAAACAACACCACATGTACAACATGCATACAACACCACATGTACAACATGCACACAACACCACATGTACAACATGCACACAACACCACATGTAAAACATGCACACAACACCACATGTACAAAAAAATGCATGTACAACATGCACACAACAACACATGTACACAACACTGCATGTACAATATGCACACAACACCACATGTACATAGCATCGCATGTACAACATGCACACAACACCACATGTACACAACACCGCATGTACATAGTACCACATGTATAACATGCACACAACACCACGTGTACAACACGTTCACAAAACCACATGTACATAGAACCACCTATACAACACGTGCACAACACCACATATACATAGCACCACTTGTAAAATATGTGCACAACACCACATGTACATAACACCACTTGTATATCACATGCACAAAACCACATGTACACAACAACAACAGTGCACATTTTATGACCACATTATCTCTACCAAGAAACCTTTCTTCTAGTGTCTTTCCACTGTCCATGATTGTCCCAACATGTCGCATATCACATTTATTTCATTCCACTAATGTATCCCTTAAAATTGACTTTCCATAACATAAACATAGTTATAAGCACATAATACCAAATCATATCCAAATGATACTAACCTCATAGATCAGTTAGGGCTACTCTATCCACTTGATTCCTCATAAAACCATGAACCTCTTCATGCCATTCACCTGCATAAGTAATCATTCCTCCACAAGAATGATCCATGATTACCCTGTTAGACAACGACATACATACATACATATATACATATATAGACATCAACATAATCATGATCATAACATAATTACGAGATATCATAAGATAAAGGTTAAGAGAACTCCCTTTATCTGTGTATCACATGCACATAATCAATAAAAAAAATTCCCAACTTAAACAAAGCATCTGATGCCTCAAATACATGTACTCTACCTTTCCTGTTAGCTTTCGCATGATTTTCCCATGACCGGCCATTTATCCAAATATACCCAACCAATCCAAAAAACTATCATATTCTTTCCTTCAGCTGACCTTATACATGCACTGGACTTCATCTGGGTCTTACATTACCTGTTGGGTTTCATTTATCTATTTTCAAACTCCATTAACTTTCCTCTTTCCCAAACCAATTCTTAAGACCAAAGAAAACAAGAATAAAACCATGAAAAAAAAATAGCAGTATGACACCACAAGAAAAGTGGCATGGGCATGCACCATACATAAACAAAACCACAATTCAAATGCAAACAAATCACAAAATACTGAAAGTAAAAAACTAGCAAAAAACACCATGAATACACCCTATGGTTCCCAATTCCTCCAAGGGAAAGCTCAACTCGAGTATTCTTAAAGATCTCATGTCAGTCTCTTTTTCCATGTAATCCCTTGCATCATAATTCCATAAATGCATAACTGTTAGTGCATAATTTAATATAAAATATACTAGTTACCTTACCTTGTTGTATCCAACACGTTGAACTATAACTAGACACATACATATATCTTCTCTCATGGGGCTCCAATTCCTTGAAAAATCTGACCATAACTGAAAATCGATCGTTATACCTGTCAAACAAATGTTTAGGAATATAACAAATATCCACATAATGTCAGAAAAATCAAGGTTAAGAATACTTCCTATACTCATGCAAATCACTCATTCATTTGGAATTACAGTTTCCAAACATAGCCAAAGGAATTCTCATTCAATTCCTTTCTTTTACCTTTTTCCTTGCTGAAATCTTATTATGAGCTATCACATCATCCAATTGTTAGTTATATAAACAAATCAACTCTTACCTTTTCTTTCTGATACCAAGCATGTTTCCCTACAAATTTTCACACATGTCAGTAACATGTTCCAAATATCAAGACATCATGTCTATTAATTTGCAATAATCCTTTATCAAGACTAATAACCATGTCATAATCAACTCACAATCATTAGCCATAATACTACAACTAGCATCCACTTACACTCAAGTTCATATCAGTTGTCTCAACACACATTGTGTTAGTAGAACCATCTTAAAACAAGATCATTCCTTCCTGCAATATTATAGACACATATTCATATCATGCAATTAACCAAACATTCAAATAACCTATAAAAATACCCCCTTACTGTCCATGTCCCACACTAAGGTAGAAGGAGGCAACTACTATAATGGCTCAATATCCAGTGTCTAATTATGGAAATGGGATCTCCAAAGTTCTACTAAATTTAAAGAAACTAGACAAAAATTAATTTACATTTCTCACACATTTGATACCTGAAAACATACCATATAATGTCACTTTTCTATTATGCAAATTTCATGTCATGCTTGTAAAGGGAGTCATGTGAATCTTAGTCCACTACTTTGATTTTCATCCCTGAGCTTCTATCTCCTACAAACATACCATGTTAGATAAACCAAATAGATGACATAATCAAACTCATACCTCAATTTATCTCAGGGGATGCTATTCCATCTGCACAAGTCAGTCCATATTAGTATGACACAATATCACAAATATATCGACTCATACTTGAATATCATAACCATAACCATATGCATAAGAAAATCCAGATCATCATGATACATATAACATCAATATCTTAAATTCAATGACCATAATCATCATGTGTATGACCACAATGCATATAACAACAAGTTACTACCATGCAGCATGACTATCTCGTGCATGTCCATATGACCGCACTAATCAACTAGCATCTATCATGCATGTAACTAAATCAATAATCAAATGACCGACATGTATATAACCATAATTCATATAACAACAATTAACCATCATACTTTTACGTTAAACATACAAACATATATGATGATCGGTTGTTACCCTAAGTTCTAGTGCTACAACCTCGCTCTGATAATCTACATCTCCTGCTCCATCTCAACCAACATATCAAAACCATAATGTACTAGCATCATTTGTAATGATCCTTTTTTCAGGAAATTCAACAAGGTGCTCAAGAGAAACGCCGTATAAGTAAAAATGTGAAAAAATAATGTAGATCAGGGCTTGTTTCCCCTTATTTATATTGTATGAGACTTATATATGGATTTTCATTATAAAAAAAAAAAAAAATCAGTTTAGACTCATTAAACAAATCTCCCAAAAACTTGACTAGCTAAAAAGCACCCAAAGAGAAAGGTTGCGGCCAAATGCAAGCACTGCTTCAGGAACTGCGCAATTTTAGCAGATGTTCAGAGGAGACCAAAAAGGAGACTTATATTTCAGCCATACAACAGCAAAAAAACATTATGATAAATCCCTTTCATTATACAGTAGAATGCATGAGTCAATACAACAATAAATCTTCAGAAAAGAGAGCTGGAACACATGTATATTTGCATAGATGCTTCAACAGCATTATTTTTTAGGAGCTTCAGCAACTGGAAGTTACAACTCAAATCTAGGGTAGATATTTGGATAAAACATCAGATCTGGAAACTATATAGTTTTCTCTTCAAGATCCACTTGGAATTTTGACAAAAGCATGCATGAATAAGAGTAGATCTGAGAAACAAGTTGCAGATTTGGAAACTGTTGTAGTAAATTTCTGAATATAAAATTTCATTATAAAAGATAAGATCTGAATAGAACATATATCAGAAATCTAATACATGTATCACCAAGTGGAAGGCAAAGCCCAACACTAGAGATCTCTGATCTAAACTATGAGCATGACACCATGAAAACCCTCATATAGAAATAACACAGTCTACTCATGGGAACAACGCTGTAGCTCAAATTACGCAGAAAACTACTGTCAAATTGTAGATCTAAAGTACAATAAGAATATACACTCTTTTAGGAGGTTAAATAACACACTCCATGAGAAAGTGGCTCCAAAAATACACTAGATCTCTGCAGATCTAGACTCCCACTTGCTGCAGCTCACAAGAGAGCTCAACCCTCAAGATGAGCAGCATTGTAATGTAAGATGGAGCTTGGACTCAAGCCTGATAGTGGTTCAATTCAGAAAAAATTCCTCCTTTAATCCTCAAAGGAAGAGGTGAAATCCCTGCATAGGAATTCTAGATACAATCCTCCACTAAACAACAGAGAATGGTATTTGTCTAAGCAGACAAATACTCAGAAATATGATCAATCAAAAACCTTCTCTTGTTGCCCTCCTTTTCCTTTTATAAGATGAGAAAGATTTTGTAAACCCTAAACCATCTTGATGAGTTAGCCCTTTTCACATGAGAGGCTTCCTTCTAGAGCTGTGCTATCCCTTTTGGAGATGCAATGAACCTAGACATCACTATTGATTTGTTCAATGTTGACCCAGTTCTTAGGTCAAACCTCTTTCACACCTGCAAGTGATTATTTACATGGCCCTGATTTGTCTTTGTTCACATAGGAATTGATTTATTCTGACTTTTTTAGGAGTTTTACATGTCCTCCTTTATTCATTCATTCATGAAATAGAAATTAAAACAAAATTGAATGTTCCTCTTAGCTAAGGCTAAATGGGAACATTACAGTCCTCCCCTCCAAAATGTTTCTTGTCCTCAAGTAACTGATAGAGTAAGATTTGTAGTTCTTCTCCTTCTCCATTGATGGCACCATCAAGGATCAAGTTTTCATCATGGACCAAGTTCTTATTAAGCCAATACATCAAAAATTGCTCCTCCAATGCTAACATGATAGGAGCATAGTCCATCCCTTCAGGAGTGTAAAACTCAACAGAAATAAACATGGGTGAAGCAATGTCACATCTAAAACATGTATCATGAAGTACAAGATGAAGTTCCATCTCATGTGGTACATATACACTGCCCACTTTTTGCCCATAAAAACCCATAAACAATACTAATATATCATCTATGTATGGAAGAAAAATCACATATATGCAAACATAAATTTGCACTTGAGGAGGTGGGTGACAATCCCACATAAGATACCAACGCAATGCACTCCTTGTCTTGAGTAGATCTGAGTGTGGTAAGTGGTACTCCCACCACACCTTTTCTGCATTGGTCACTTTGATATGGTTGAAAGTGATACCCAAGTTAGGTGCCTTTGGGAAGCACCCATCATGATAGAGAATCTCCCTTTGCACCTCAAGGGAGTGTCTAGATTTAGAATTCTTAGTGGCCTCACTAATGCCATAAGATCTACATGTAATATCACTCCTTGTAGGAGCCATGGCCTGCATACATATGGTAAGAGAATGTGTCAAATCAGAAAAATAAACATGCTCCATAAGATCATATTCTTTACCATTCAAGTCTCCCATACACATGGAGTTGGACATGGGCATTTCTCCTCTTTTAAGAGAAGGAAGAGATGGCTGAAATGACTCCTTCATAGAGTCCCTTGGCTGCCCCAACTCCTCATAACTATTTCACTCTTGTAAGTGCTGATATAGTTCCTCCAAATCATAGTGCTGATGTAGTTCCTCCTCCATACCCTCCCAATCAAAACTCCTCATGATGAGGGTGTAGATATTTGCTGACTGCATATAGCTAGAAAGGAACTCTTTATGTGCTCTTTGTAGTATTTCTTTCTTAAGCTTGGAGGCTTGAGACAAGAATACTTTACCAAGATGATAGATGACCCCTTCATGGACTAAATAGCCTCCCCCTTGCTTCATGCCATCTAATATCATCCCAGTGTGAAGATCTTTGGAGTACTCCACAAGGATTTGAGATCTCTAATATGGATCTACATAGCTCAACAAGGACAGCGTTGTTGATGCATCTATGGTGGTGCTTGCCTTGTTTTTGATTGCTTCTTTGACATTACACATGCACAAATTACTAGTGGGAAGGCTGATCCTCCACTTTTCTTCCTCCCACAGCACTGTAGCTTGCTCTCCAATCCTTGCTTGATCTATTTTTGGAGCAGCACTTTGTGAGGCTCTCCCCACAAGATCAGAATCTAATGACATTACAAGTGGCTTTCCATGAGGTAGGAATGTTCCTTGCAACATTCTCATAAACATGAGAGAAGGAATTGTGAGATCCTTGCTTCCACTGCGCAAATCCATCTCAGTTGTTTGTGTGGAAACATTAGGTGTGGGATAAGTGTGCATCCATTGAATGATTTGTGGTTTCCCACTCTTCAAGTCCACCCACTCCATTTGCAAGGCCTTCTAATCAGTGGTAACCTTTCCCAAGGTAATCAACCAGTGGACACCCAAGATGATATTGGTGTCTGGTATGTCCACTACAAATAAGTGATCCACCAAAGTGTAGGATCCCATAGTGACAGAAAGTGATGGTACATATTGCTTGCACTACATAGTTCTATCTCATGGGACCAAAACAGAGAACCCATCAAATGTATCAGTGGGGATCCCTCTCCTTTGCACAAGTTCAGCATCAATAAAGTTGTGGGTTGCCCCACTGTCAATCAGAATAGACACTCTCTGGTTCATAACTGAACCTTGTACCCTTAGGGTCAAGTACTTGGGCACTCCTCTCAAAGAATCAAGAGTACCACTTGTTGGAGCGAAGGCTCCTTCTTTATTCTTGGATGGTGTTTGGCCTTCCTCCTCATCTTCACCAGTGTAGTGACCCCTCCTATGTCGTTCACTCCCATCTTCCTCTTCAAAGTCTGAAAAGACCTCTATATAGTGTGCCCTTCCAGCAGCACATCTATGTCCCAATACCCATGGCTCTTGACAAGTGAAACACAATCTATTTTTCCTAAACTCCCTCCAGAGATCAATGTCAAGAGGTTTCTTCAGTGAGCTCTCCTTGGGTGGAGCATATTTCCCTTCTTTCCCCTTAGAAGAGCGAAGGTCTTTGCTTTGGAAAGTTGCCTTTGCTCTTGGCAAGGCATCTTGAAGATCTCTAGCCCTCTCAATGGCATCATGCAAATTGATGGGCTTAGTAGATTTAACCAACCTATGCAAAGGTTCCTCCAGGACATCAATGAACATGTAGATTCTCCTTGCTACAAATAGATTAGGGACCATGACTGATAATCTCAGGAACTCAGAGATATAGGCCTCTGCATCTCTTGTCTGCTTTAGCTTTGCAAGACTTATAAAAGGTGCCTCAGGATCCTTCTGGTCAAATCTCTCCGCCAGTATTCTAGTGAACTCAACATAGGTAGACACATTGCTGTGTCCCAATGTAGATAGTCCATGGAACCACCAGTGGTGGGCTTCACCCTCAAAGTGTATCGCAGCAATCTTGATGGCTTCTACTTCGGGGACTTTGTTCAACTATAAATAGATATCTAGCTTTTCCACCCATGCCTTGGCAGAACAAGAGGATGATCCATCAAAATTAGGAAAGAATAATCTGCCCATAGTGTGGTGTCTTCCATGAAATAAACCACCATCTCTATACTGCTGTCATGGTCTCCTCTGGTCCTTGAGATGGTAGAAGTCTTGGAAACTCAAGTTATCCTTGAATCTCTGACTCTGAGAGTCATACTCCACAAAGTAACCTTCAAGGGAGGTTTTATCTTGTGGTCCTTCATTCTCTATAGCCAAGAAGGTAGGAATAGTAGAGCATTTTGAGGCTTGTGGAGCTTGTGGCAAGCTCACAGGTTGTCCAGTCACATAGTGGGACATGTAAAAACTCTCTCCTTGATGAAATATCTCAAGAGATTCCTTCATTCTATCAATTATCATTTATTTTATCTCCTTGGAGAGATCTTGCATGGTCTCCAAAAGAGTTTTAGCAAATTCCTCTGCTTCCTTATCCTTCTCAGTTTCAGGGGCTTTCCCCTTCTCTTGACCCTTGTCAAGATAATCAGTGGTGAAGTCATACTTTCTATGACTTCTATTTTGGTACCTCCTCTCCCTCTCAATGGGAGGATCATCTTCTTTAAAATTCAACATGACTGGTGCTCTAAGGCAAGCACAAGCTGTGCCAAGAGTGGAGCTCTGATACCATTGTTACACCATGTTTTGGTCATCTAACTTATTATCATTAGATGGACCCAAGTACACCATGTAAGACCAGTTTTACCCTAAGTAAAACCGCTCTCACTATGTTAAAACAGGAAACCCCAAAAGGAAATATTAAATAAACCCATATTTGTTTGATTTTCCTCATGGAATAATTAATTAAACCATAATTTAATTATTATTCCCAGTCATGTTTAACCCAAAATCAAAGAAACTAATTAGATAAACCTTTGTTTATCTTATTATTTTCTAGGAATAATCATTTAAACCTTATTTAGATGATATTCCTTGTTAAATATGACCAAATCACCCATAAATAATTAAATAAATCACCATTTATTTAATTATCTTTCAACCGCTTCCTTAAATAATTAAATAAATCATTATTTATTTGATTATCTTCTAACCGCTTCCTTAAAAAGACAAATAAATCTTTTATTTATTTATTTTTAACAAATTAAGGGATTTGACCCAAGTCAAATACCTTTTCCCTCCAACAAATATAATAAAATATTCCATAAAAAGTGGATCTAGATCTAGTTAACCCATGCACCAAGATCTAGAATGACCCAATATTTTGTTATAAATAGGAGGGTTTTTCCTACCATTCTTCACCTTTTGTTGCCTATTAGATCACTCTGGATCTATACACTTGGTCACATATCTCCATCATTTGCTCCCATTGAGCTCTGCTCTTTGCATTGGGTTTTCTACATCAACTAGAGAGAGAAATCTTAGATCTGAAGTGCTGAGGACTTCCAAGAACCCATCCCACTGAGGGGAATTGGATACTCCTTCTAGTTTTCCTCCCAGGTGCCCCATTAATACAAAAATTCTTTCAAAAAATTGTTCTTGTCTTGTCTATTGGTATATGGAGCAAACCCTTATTTTTACTGCTTAATGTCTTTCCATGCATAGATCTGGTGTTTTGCAGCTCTTTTCTTGTCTAACTAATCGCAGATCTAAAGATATTGGTAGCCAATTTTGTTGTTAGGGCTATTATTTATGCGTAGCTAAAGTGGTCCTTTTTCATACACTTCGACAAAGGATTCATACTAACAACCATTGTAATGATCCTTTTTCAGGAAATTCAACAAGGTGATCAAGAGAAACGTTGTATAAGTAAAAATGTGAAAAAATAACACAGATCAGGGCTTGGTTCCCCTTATTTATGCTGTATGAGACTTATATATGGATTTTCATTAAAAAAAAATCAGTTTGGACTCATTAAACAGATCTCCCAAAAACTTGACTAGCTAAAAAGCACCCAAAGAGGAAGGCTGCAGCCAAATGCAAGCACTGCTTCAGGAATTGCGCAGTTTTAGTAGATGTTCAGAGGATATCAGCAAGAAGAATTATATTTCATTCATACAACAAAAAATCAACATTATGATAAATCCCTTTCATTATACAATAGAATGCATGACTCAATACAACAATAAATCTTCATAAAAGAGAGCTGGAACACATGTATATTTGCAGAAATGCTTCAACAGCGTTATTTTTTAGGAGCTTCACTAGTTGGAAGTTACAAATCATATCTAGGGCAGATCTGTGGATAAAAAATCAGATCTATATCAGATCTGGAAACTATATAGTTTTCTCTTCAATATCCACTTGGAATTTTGACAAAAGCATGCATGAATAAGAGTAGATCTGAGAAAAAATTTGCAGATCTAGAAAATGCTGCAGCAAATTTCTGAATATAACATTTCATTACAAGGGATTAGATCTGAATATAACATAGATCATCAAGCTAATCCATGGATCACCAAGTGGAAGGCAAAGCCCAACACTAGAGATCTTCGATCTAAACAATGAGCAAGACACCATGAAAACCCTCATACAGAAATAATGCAGTCTGCTCATGGGAACATCGCTGTAGCTCAAATGATATAGAAAACTACTGTAAAATTGCAGATATGAATTACAAGAAGAAGGGACACTCTTTCAAGAGGTTAAATAACACACTCCATGAGAAAGAGGATCCAAAAATATACTAGATCTCTGCAGATCTAGACTCCCACTTGCTGCAGCTCACAAGAGAGCTCAACCCTCAAGATGAGCAGCACTGTAATGTAATATGGAGCTTGGCCTCAATCCTGATAGTGGTTCAATTCAGCCAACTTTCCTCCTTGAATCCTCAAAGGAAGAGGTGAAATCCCTGCATAGGAATTCCAGATACAATCCTCCACTAAACAGTAGAGAATAGTATTTGTCTAAGCAGAAAAATACTGAAAAATATGATCAATCAAAAACCTTCTCTTGCTACCCTCCTTTTCCTTTTATAATATGAGAAATATTTTACAAACTATAAACCATCTTGATGAGTTAGCCCTTTTCACATGAGAGGCTTCCTTCTAGAACTGCACTGTCCCTTTTGGAGATGCAATGAACCTAGACATCACTATTGATTTGGTCAATGTTGACCCAGTCATTAGCTCAAACCTCTTTCACATCTACAAGTGATTATTTACATGGCCGTGATTTTTATTTGTTCACATGGGCATTGACTTATTCAGACTTTTTTAGGAGTTTTACATGTTCTCCTTTATTCATTTATTCATGAAACAGAAATCAAAACAAAATTGAATGTTCCTCTTAGCTAAGGCTAAATGGGAACATTACATCATCATGATGACACAAACTACAAAATGACCACCACGATTCATTCTTGACCTACTATGCATGCATAACCATATACATTTAGCTAGATGAGCTAAATTGGCTAGCCATAACCATATCCAGTCCAAGTGCTTGAACCTGGAAGCTCTGATACCACATTGTGGTATCAAATATCACCCAAAGAGAATAGAACCCACTCTAATACCACCCTATGGTATCAGATAACACCCAAAGAGAATATAAACCCACTTTGATACCACCTTGTAATTATTCCTCCCATATTTACCCAATTTCACTATCCTTCTAGGGTAAACATGATACGAATAGTTACTATGACATGACCTGACCTCCAAACTTCTGTTATGAAAGTGGGTTCAACAACTGACAACTCACAGACATTCCTTAAGGCTTAAAAGACACTTGGGAGCCAAAGAACCACCCCAGGTGACTAAACATTGAGTTGGGGCTACTTTTCCCTCACTTAGCAACCCAACCACACACAAGCCTGCAAGGGTGTGGTTATAGGGATTCAACAACATGCATGAAACTAATTCCATGTGGTTATATCTCAAAATTTTCACTTCATATGGTGTGGTCACAAGATATAAGCCACAATTCTAGGTCAACCTCCAAATCACTGCCCATAACTCTCTGAGACATCTCAGAATCATAATATAAATAATGATAAGGATAAACATACAAAATTGAAAAAGATCTAGATGCCTAATCCATAACAAAAATTTCATTAAACACATGGTAAACATGTAAGCTACAGGTCATGAATGCATATATGATCACAAGAGTTTGAGATTCATCTGAGAATCACCAAGAAGGATATATGCCCTCTCCACATAGTTGCAACAACACTTATTAGTCCATACATTCAACAATCAATTAATAACTAAACTATTCATGACAAGGACATAGATGGTACACTTCATATAACCAACATATAACAAGAAAATAACTAGCATAGAGACCATGGAAAATAAACCATAATATCACCAATATCACACTAAATATGCCCATATATCACAATAGGAAATATCTCATATTAACAAGTGAAATACCAACCAAGTTAGGAAATTCCTCATACCACCCAACCATAGATTGGGTTGAACCAAATCACTCTTTCAGCCAATCACCCTCGCGGCATATTCCAATAATGAGTGTTGGATCTCATGGAATAAACACAAAAAAAAACATCCAGGGAATCGAGAGGCCAAACCATATCAAACCTCATCCAAAGTGATTCCACCTCCGTGGAAGGAAATCACTAACACCAACCAGATCGATCTCAACCCAAGTTGTCCAAGTCTCCAGTAACTATTAACTCAACCCACAACCTTCTAGGTCTCTAGAAATTTTTTGCAACCAGAAACCAGGGATTGGTAGCTTAACCCACCAAGGGATCTAGAGAATTTTTCCCAACCTAGGCTCTAAGACTAGTAGCTCAACCCAAGTTGTTCCAAGGCTTCAAGAGAATTTGTTCCAACCCAAAACCATAAGGAATTATGAGCACCATTAAAAAAACAATCAAGTGGAAAAATGCAAAACACCATGGCTATCCAGGAAATGGTAAGACAAGGATAAAACCATTTGTAATACAGAAAAATATCCATGCCAATGACAACACATAAGTAGAAAATCACATTCACACACAAGGCATCCAAAAATCATCAAGGAAATCACACATGCAACCTCTTACCTACAAAGAAATCTAGTTGTACCTATTGATCCACCTATTCCCTTGCACTTTCCTACTTTCCCTTACCTTCCTTCTCCAAATCCAATGTATGCTAGGGTGCTCGAAGAATGCTCCAAGAATACTCTAACTGTGGAAGAGTATAAGAGAATATAAGAGATTTCCACCCAAAAACTATCAAAAAGCTATGAACTAATCCTCATAAGCATTTTTATCATTGATACCTCCATTTTCTTCATTTTTCTTCATTTCCTCTAATTTCCCTCTCATGCAAATATGTGTCTCTTCACCTTCATTTTCTCCTATTTTCCTTTATTTTGATAACTAAATTTTTATTATTTCCTCTTTTCCCTTTTCAATGACTTTTCCAATTTAATTAGCCATAAATAAACCAAAAGTGACACCCACTAGGATGTTTTTCCCACCATTAAACTTGGAATATGTGTCCCATGAACTTTGTATTATATTTTTTTTACATGGAAAATAAACCAAGGGCTATAACATACATCCTTGCTTTGCTACTCCACAATAACCATGGAAGAGCATTTCTGTTTTGGTGTTGGGAAAAATACCAAGAGGGGAGGGGGGGTGAGGGGGGTGGGGGGTGAATCAGTATTTGCAATAATCACAATATTTTTCTTTTTCACTTTACTGATTTCTATACATGACTTTGATTAGCACAACCAGCATATGTACGTTATTTTCCAAACAAAAACTAGTGTATACACATATATATTTATTGTTTAGGTAAACATTCAGAAGCAATATTTAACCCAGACCATCAGTTATGCATTATATAGATAACCAGTAAATAAGTGCAATAATAACATAATAAATCATCACACAAGAGCATCACACATGAACACCAAGATTTAAGGTGGAAATCCAATTCTAGAGAAAACCATCATTGTTGTTGTCTCTGTCTTTAATATTTATTATATGGAAAACTACTTACAATATTATACTGATGCAGACTCATATCAGTACGCATGCATCTACCTACAGAAGGATGCAACTGTTAGGTCCCTATATTACTATTATAGTCCCTTATTGTTGTTAGTGTAACAACCTTATTGTTATTGTTGTACCCCTGTAACCCCAATATTGTTATTATTGTGCCCTTACATTATTATTGTTAGGTTGGCTAGGATTACATTGTGACCCCATGGACTCCTATATATAGAAGGAGGTTTTGTCATTTGTATCATCCAATAATTTTCCATATATGTAATATAAAGGAGGTTTCCCCCTCAAATTGGATGAATTATAAGGCGTTGATCTCTCTTTTCTACTATTTTTGGAGCTGGTTTCATAACATTTGGTATCAGAGCTTTGGATTCTAGGGTTTCACTGCTCCAAATAGGTCATCATAGAATTTTCACTATAAATTTTTTTATACGAAGGTTAAAAAGCTAAAAAATTTTCAGAGGGAATCCAAAATCCAGAGGAACGTCGTGTAAAAATTTGATATCTTGGTTCGCAATATTTTCGGAAATATGATATGTGGAAGTTAGGGTTATTTCAAGCTCTCGAATTTCACGTAAAAAGGTCATCGTGGAGTTTTTACTATAACTTTTTTTTCTACGAAGGTTCAGAAGCTAAAATTTTTATAGAGTGAAGCTGAAATCCTGAGGAACGTTGTGTAAAAATTTCAGAGCTTGGTTTGCAATAGTTTCAGAGATATAATCTGTGGAAGTTATAGATTTCTCAATCTCCCAAATTTCATTTTAAAGAGGCGACTATGGGAAAATCGTCATAACTCTCTCTCTGAGAATCAGATTGGAATTATATAAAAAGTGACCACAATTAAACAGACTTTAGTTTCTTTTGTAACAATTTCATAGCCAAAGGAGGAAACGTTGACATGTGGCATGCCATATAAGTTCTCTCTACTGAACCAGTCCATAATTAGGTCATTGTGGGAGATTGGGTATAAATTTTCCTCGAAGAATCCAAATTAGGTCAAACAAGTGGCATTTGAAAGAAGATTCATAGGGCTACGACAAAACCTAATTTTGGATATTGAAGATCTGAAATCACAAAGATAATTCAATTTCAATATCAAGATCCTCAAAAGCAAGAAAAAGGTGTGTATTTTTTTTTCAAATTACATAAGCCTTGTTTGAAGAATCAGTTTGAAATTATTCCAAGGGCATATTGTAGAATATATATCAGTATTGGGTTCTAAAATACCCCCTAAAAATAATTCAACACCAATTAAGCCTTCAGAAGGCTCTAATATGACTCATGAAGACGAAGAAGTGAAACATGACATAAAAAAATTACACAAGAAAGTGCACTAAATTTCGCTCTCGCAAAGAGAAACAAAAAATGAAATGGAAGTTTTGAAGAAAGGCATGGAAGCTAAGATGAATGGTTTGAATAAAGGCGTGGAAGCTAAGATGGATGTTTTAAATAATGGCATGGAAGCTAATATGGATGGCATGGAAGCTGGGATGGAAGCTAGCACGGAAGCTAATATGGATGACATGGAAGCTAAGATCGTTGAAAAAATGGAAAACATGAAGAATGATATAAAATAATACATGGCATGTTTGACAAAGTTGATACAAGAAATGTTTCATAATGGAGAAAATATAGTAGAGGAAACTCATAATGAGAACAAAATAAATGTTAATTGTGAATTCATAAACTCTAATGTTGGATGGAAGAACCACCATATTCCAAATATGGATATGAGGAAATTTGATGGCAAAGATCCCGTAACATGGATACTACATATGGAGCAATATTTTGATCTGAATAATGTGAAAAACACAAAAAAGGTATGCATTTCATCTTTACATTAAGAAAAAAATACATTTTTATGGTATCAATGGCTTTGTTCCCATAAAAAAAATGTCACTTGGTCAAATTTTATAAAGGAAATGATAGCACATTATGAGGATATAAAGAGAAACACCTTATTTAGCCAATTGATAAATCTCAAACAAAAGCGTTTAGTGGTGGAGAAAATTGAGGACTTCAAAAAATTGAATATAAGGGTAACTGATATTCCAGAGAAACACATAATTTATGTCTTCATAGGGACTTTAAAGGATAACATCCAACATGAAGTTCTTGTTTGGGAACCTTATTCATTGGAGAAGGCATTCAGGTTGGAAAGAAAAATTGAATGTAAAGTTATGGCAACAAGGAAGCCTATCACTCACATATATAAAGATGGAAGTGTTGCTACTCCTACACTTACATAACCTACAAGGTTGACACCAGAAAAATTGGAAGAAAAAAGAGCAAAAGGGATTTGCTACAGTTGTGATAGAAAATACACTAAAGGTCATAAGTGTGATGAGAAGAAATTATTTTAAATAGATTGTGAAGAGGAGGAATAAAACAAACAAGAAACTTCAAAATAAGAGGATATACACCAGGAACCAACCCTAGAAGAAGAAGAAATGTGCCTGACCATATTGTGTAATGCATTGGTAGGAATTACCACTCCTCGAACTCTCAAGATAGAAGGACATATCAAGAAGAAAAATGTAATAGTGTTGATTGATTCAGGTAGTACCCATAATTTTATTCATTATAAGGTAGCCAAGGAATTGAATTGTTTCTTATACCTAGCACCATAATGTCAAGTGATGGTTGCAAATGGAGTAACTCTAAATTTCTCTGGAAAATGCCATAATATCAAATTAACTGTGGGGGAATATGTATTGAATAGTCCAATGCTTTCAATTCCAATGGGAGGTGATGATGTTGTACTAGGAGTACAATGGTTACAATCTTTGGGGATGGTAGCTTTTAATTTTCAATAAATTTTCTTTAATTTTTTTTTCGGAAGGAAAGGAAGTTGAATTATGGGGTATCGTAGGGAAGCCGAGAAAGATAATAAGCTCTAATGGCATGACAAATCTTCTGAAGAAATAAAAACGAGGCACAATTTCACAATTCATTAGGGGATTTTTGAGGTCTAAAATAGGGCTCCTAAGAAAAATGTACAACCAAAATAAACTTTATAAGAACCAATTGGATTTAAGACGATAATGTCAACCATGGGGGATGATTTACCATTTTTTTAAGTAAAAGGGTAAAAATATAAAAAGATAATAAATAATAAAACTACTTTTTCAACTCGTATTTTCAACTTATCTCCCAAAGTTTTTACTCAAATTTCGAGTTGGAGTACTCGTTGCATGCAAAATTAAATTCCTCATCCAAGGAGTACCCATGTTGCATACTTTTGATGGAACCTGCTACACGAAAAAAGAGAAATACGTGAAAAAATGTGATTGTAATCACATTTTTAATGTATTTCTCATTTTTCATGTAGTAGAATCCATCGAAAGTATGAAACATGGGTAATCCTTGGATGAGAAATTAAATTGTGCATCCAACAAGTACTCCTACTCGAAATTTGAGTATAAACTTTGAGAGATAAGTTGAAAATACGAGTTGAAAAAGTATTTTTTCTTTTTTCTCTCTAAAATTTGATGATGTAATCAAATCTTATTTTATTATTTCCATTATTATTTTATAATTTCCTTAGGAGGTCCATTTTAGACCTCAAAATTCCCCTAGTGATGCTCACTAGAAGTTCCAACATCAAAATCATCTATTTCTCCAGATCTCCAAAAAGTCTTGGACAATCATTCCAAGGTGTTTGAAACTCCTAAAGGACTCCCACCTATTCGTGATCATGATCATGCTATTCATTTGATTCCAAGAATTTTTCCTCCAAACATTAGGCCTTACAGATATCCTTATTTCCAAAAGAGCGAAATTGAATGTATGATTGCAGAAATGTTAGAGGCTATTATAATTCAACCTAGTCAAAGTTCTTTCTCTGCTCCAGTAGTATTGGTGCACAAGAAGGATGGATCATGGTGCATGTGTCCGGATTATAGGGAGCTCAATAAGCTCACTATTAAAGATAAATTTCCCATTCCTGTGATTGGTGAATTGTTGGATGAATTATATGGAGCAATTTATTTTACCAAGTTGGATCTTCGTTTAGGATTTCATAAAATTAGAATGAAGACTGAAGATATTCTAAAAACAACATTTCAAACTCATGAGGGTCATTATGAATTTTTGGTCATGCCTTTTGGCCTTACTAATGCACCTTCTACATTTCAAGGGTTGATGAATTCCATTTTCAAACCCTTCCTTAGAAACTTTTTGATAGTATTTTTTGATGATATACTAATCTATAGTAGGTCATGGAAGGATCATGTTCAACTTGTTGACAGGGTGCTCAAACTATTGGAGGAGAAACAATTATATGAAAAAACATCCAAATATTTCTTTGGAGTACAAGAGGTGGAATATCTGGGTCATATTGTATCTCACGAGGGTGTTAAGGTAGACCATAAAAAAATTAAATCCATTAAGGATTGGAATGTCTGACAACCATAAAGTAGTGTTGAGGATTTCTCAGGTTAATAGGGTAATATTGCAAGTTTATTAAGAATTATGGGAGAATAGAATCTCCTCTAACAACATTATTGAAAAAAGATGCATTTTCATGGACTCCTAAATAAAATAAGGCCTTTGAACATCTTAAGGAGGCAATGTGCCTATCACCAATCTTAGGTACACCAGACTTCACAAAAACCTTTATTGTGAAATGTGATGCCTCAAGAAATGGAATTGGTGATGTTTTAATGCAAGAAGGAAGATCCATTTCTTTTGAAAGTCGTCCAATCAAAGAAAAGTATTTACAGAAAGATATTTATGAGAAGGAAATGTTGGCAATACTACATGCACTAAATAAATGGTGACCTTACCTAATGGGAAGACACTTCAAAGTAGAAATTGATCATGGTAGTCTTAAATTTTTTTTGGAGCAACGACTATCTTCAGAAGAGCAGCAAAAATGGGTCACAAAGATGTTGGGTTATGAATTTGAAATTATATAAAAAAAGGGAAGCTAAATGTTGTTCCAGATGCACTCTCAAGAAAGGATGAAGAGGTTGAAGAAATGCTTTGTGCCATTTCTATTATCCAACCAGATTGGATAGACGAAGCAAGGGATGAATGTAAGAAGGAAGAATAAGTGTGGACACTCATTCAAAATTTGCAGCAAGATCTTAGTACATCTAATACATTTAGTTGGAAAAATGATTCCTTATGGTACAAATATCTCTTATATATTTGTAAGAATTCCAAACTAAAACAAAATATTCTTTTGGAATTTCACACTTCTCCTTTAGGAGGACACTTGGGATTTTCAAAAACTTACCACAGGGCAAAGAAAGATTTTTTGGGATGGCCATAAATCTGATATTCAAAAGTTTGTGGCAGAACGTTTGGTTTTCTAGAAAAATAAAGTTCAAACAATTAAGACCATGGGTCTTCTACAACCTTTATCCATTCCAAGTAAACGTTGGGAGGAGATTTCAATGGATTTTATCATAGGTTTACCTAATTCCAAAGGAAAGAGTGTCATCATGGTGGTAGTTGATAAACTTACTAAGTATGCACACTTTTGTGCATGAAATCATCCATTTAAAGCAAGTATAGTTTCTATGGAAACAATTCAAAAGCTACATGGAAACCCAAAGATTATTTTAAGTGAGAGAGATCCCATTTTTACTGGAATTTTTGGATGAAATTATTTTCTTTTTTGGGTACTCAAATAGATAATATCTCATCCTATCATCCTCAACTCGATGGTAAAATTGAGATAGTGAATAAATGTTTGGATGGATATCTTCGTTGTTTTGTATCTAATAAGAAAACACAATGGGTCAAGTGGTTACCTCTTGTTGAATGGTGGTATAACACTTCCTTCCATATTGAAGAAAAAATGACCCCATTTATGGCACTTTATGGATATCATCCACCGCCCATCACATCATATTTAGGAGAAAAGTCTAAGGTTCAAGCAGTGGAAGATCACATCGAGCATCAACTCTCCAACTCTTAAAGGATAACCTAAATTTGGCACAAAATCAAATGAAACAACAGACATATCAACATCACAGTGAGAGAAGTTTTGATGTAGGAGACTGGGTGTTTTTACGGCTACAACCATACAAACAAATGTCCTTCAAGCAAGATAATAAGGATGATGAATTATTGCCAAAGTACTATGGTCCTTACAAGGTGTTGCAAAAGATTTGTACTATGGCATACAAATTGGATCTTCCTGCTTCTTCGCGAGTGCATCCAGTTTTTCATGTTTCATGCTTAAAGAAGGTTATACGTAACAAAATTCCAGTTCAAACAATATTTCCAGAACTTGAAGAGGAAGGAAAAATCATATTGGAACCCAAAGTAGTCACGGAAACAAGAACTCGACAACTACGAAATCAATCAATTTCAGAGTATCTCATCAAGTTGAAGAACTTACCCACTGAAGATTCTACATAGGAGGATGAGAATTTTATACAGAAGCATCCAGAGCTACTCAAGCGTTGAGGACAACACTTTTTTGGAGGAGAGAGGCATGTTAGGTCCCTATATTACTATTATAGTCCCTTATTTTTGTTAGTGTAACCCCCTTATTGTTATTGTTGTACCCCTGTAACCCTAATATTGTTATTATTGTGCCCTTACATTATTATTGTTAGGTCGGCTATGATTATATTTCGACCCCATGGAATCCTATATATAGAAGGAGATTTTTTCTTTTGTATCATCCAAGAATTGTTCATTTATGTAATGGAAAGGAGTTTGCCCCGTCAAAGTGGCTGAATTCTAAGGTGTTGATCTCTCTTTTCTTCTATTTTTGGAGTTGGTTATATAACAACAACCTTCTCTCATTCTCCAGCTACTACTGGAAGGGAGCTCCAACCCCCCGATCTCATTTACCAGCCTCTACTGGAAGGGAGGTACAACCCCCTGATCATAACACCAGCTTCTACTGACAGGAAGATTCTACTTCTATACTGAAGGCTTCAATTCTCAGACCCACTGCAGACCACGTTTCATAAATTTTCACACTAGATCCCACAAATTCAACACAAAACAACATAAATATCAACACCAATAAACTTAACCCAAACTTCAATTATAATAGTGAGATCATTGTAACCAGAACATAGTGATAAACCCAGATTTCAGAATTTGTGTGCAGAATCAATCTCAACCCTAATAATTCATTATCTTAAAATGTATACACTACTTCACTTTTTTGAACCCACATGTATATGTGCTTTCCTTCACATCAACCTACGTATAGATCTAAGAATACTGAATTTTGAGAAATGATTAGTCTCAGAACCAGTTCTGAGGCTTTCAGTCATATATATTTTTAGATTTGAAGAACCCTTATTGAGTCAGCATCATTAATCATATTTAATCACTCATTGATCAGATTTGTACATATTAAACTTAACAACATATGCAGAATTCAAACAACTCGAATCTACACAAATACCTCATTAACAGACAACAAATATATAGTAGCAATAAACAGATAACCTCTCCAGCAAGCTTCATAAAACCATGGCTTGCATACGTGCTTTAGTTGAGACAAAGCCATGTATATACATGCTTTCACTGAGATAAAGTAGCGTATAGGTCTGTGAATATTAATTTTTCAGAAAGTTTCATATCTATAGACTTACCTAGATTTCTTCACTTCACTTCAGAAAACATGCGCCAAGTCACATATCCAATCATCTCATCAATAGATCGAATACATAGTCATTTCAGGTCTAGAGATCCTGATCCATCATTGTATCCAAGGGTGCATCATAGTTTCAGATCTACCAATAAACAAAGTCCATCCCATGCAGATATACTTTAGAGAGAAGTATTCAGTAACAACCCTTCCACATACATTCCTTTCCACTATGATCTTCTTCTCCTTGTATAGATTTAGCCTTTACCAATACCATGAGCCAAAACCACACAAGTGTCGATGGTATTCTTGGATGGAATTAAATATATGACACAACGCTCAATACTGTGGGCTAAAACCATGGTAATGCCCCCTGGTATCATAATTTTAGATCACAAAAGGCATACATGGCTTGGCTTCTTCGTACCCATGTGTATACACAACTTCTCTTCATAAAATCTATGTATATACTAAAAATGGATGTATACATGGGTTGCTTGTATGCCAATATACGTATAAATTGGGAAATATTACCTTTTTCATTTCTCTGACACTTGTTGGAATTCCTTTCTCTATCACATCTAAACTAATTTGTAGAAACATCAGCTATACATCTTTAAAAAATAGGTTTCTATCAAAAGGAAACACATCAAGTAGGTTTCCATCAAGGACAACATATTAAGACATAAGAGTCATATTTCCAACAACCTCCCCCTTTGGAATTGATGGCAACCATGATGGAGTTTGATCACCGCATCCTATAGATACATAAAAATTAGTCAAACACCAAACATTCTCCCCCTGAGCACATGCGAACATAATTTCAATGAAATACATGACTCTTTAACTCAATAGAGTATGAATTTTCTTAATTACATCAAGAATAAAATCAAGAGGATTTACATATTGACTCAATTACCCAACCAAGTGGGTTTACAAATTTAAACAATTCCTTACACATGATTGAATATGAAAAATTTACATCATAGATCTCATCATGACCTTTTCATCAAATAACAGATATGACTCTGTATAACCAAAGAATCTCAAACAAGAGATCATGAAACAACAACCAATCATAATGCCAACAATCCATCCTCTTTAGCAAGGCAAATGCTCCCCCTAAACAAGTGCATCCTGAACACCTTCAACAACCAATTCATCAAAGCATCTTCATCAAGGAGATAAATATCAAAGAAAGGTATTGTAAGATGAATACCATAACATTAGATTTTACCCAATAACATCATAGAATGTTTTGAAAAATGACATAGATTTTTTGTCAGCAAAAACCATATGTGGTTTTATGTACAGAAACTCGCGTATATACGTGATTCGCCTACATGAAACCAATGTACTGAATTTAAACTTTTGATATGAAGCAGATTTGATAAGAGAAGCAAAGACAACTCCCAAATTTTTTCTGAGACATTCGAATGCTTCCCTGGGAAGAGGTTTAGTAAATATATCAACAACTTTTTCTTTGGAGGGAACATACTCCAATTTAACCTTTTGCTCAAGCACTGGTTCGCATAAGAAGTGATACTTGATAGGCATGTGCTTGGTCTTGGAATGCATAAAATGAATTTTTGAGATACTGATGGCACTTTTATTATCACATAAGATGGATATGGGAGGAGAACATTTAATTTGAATATCTTGTAGTGTCTGCATCGTCCAAAGAAGTTGTGTGCAACATGATGCGGCAACCACATATTCTGCTTCTGTTGTAGATAAGGCAATAGAACTTTGTTTCTTGCTGAACCAAGATACTAATCGGGGCATCATATAGAATGCACCACCACTAGTGCTTTTTCGATCATCAACATTTCTAGCCCAATCCACATTTGTGTAAGCATGAAGAGTGAGATCAACATTCTTTGGATACCATAGACCAAAATCTCGAGTCCCTTGTAGATATTTGAATATTCTTTTTATAGTCTAAAGATGTGAATCTTTTGGATTAGCTTGGAATCGTCCAACAATCCCAACAGCATGCATAATGTTTGGTCTTATCCCGATTAGATAAAGCAGACTTCCAATCATAGATTTATACTCTGGTTTATTTACCATGGGAGAGTAATCATGAGAACTAAGGTTACATCCAGTTATCATTGGAGTACTTACAGGTTTTCAGTCTTCCATCCCATACTTCTTTATGATTTTCTTGAGATATTTTTCTTGTGATAGAAATATGCCATCTTTTTCTTGTTGCACTTGTAAGCCAGGAAAATATGTTAGTTTCCCAAGTAATGACATTTGAAATTCTTGTTGCGTAACCGAAGAAAATTTCTGACTTATGGACTCTTCATTACTCCCAAAAATGATGTCATCAACATACACAACAATAATTAACAGTATATCATTCTCAATTTTTGTGTATAAGTTACTGCCAGCAGATCCTTTTGTGAAACCTTGTTGCTGAAGATATTTGTTAAAACGATAGTGCCATGCCCAAAGAGCCTGTTTGAGACAATATAGAGCCTATTTAAGTTTGCAAACAAGTTTTTCATCTTTTCCCAGAATGAATCCTTATGGTTGTTCTATATAAAATTATTCTTTTAGATCTCCATTGAGGAAAGAAGATTTTACATCCATTTGATAAACTTTGAATTGTTGAAAACTTGAAAAAGAAAGAAACATTCTTATGGCTTCAAGTTTGGATACAGGTGCAAATGTTTCTTCAAAGTATATACCTCCTTATCGAACATATCCTTTACAAATAAGTCTAGATTTGTTTCTAATAACATCTCCATTTTCATTTAACTTGAATCTGAATATCCATTTTGTTCCAATAACATTTTTAGGTCTTGGACCCAATTCCCAAGTATGATTATTTTCAATCTGATAAAGTTCTTAATTCATGGCTTGAATCCAACATTCATATTTACTAGCTTGATTTACATTTTGTGATTCAATAGTGGATAAGAATGCCAGATAGATAGGGGATCCTACAAGAGTTATTATTTTTTGGACACCTGATCCCTTTTCTCCCAATATTTGAGATTCTGGATGATTCTTTTGAACATGCCTGGATGGAGCCTTTTCTAATATATCTTCTTCTAGTGTTTCATTGGGTTCTCCTTCTATATTGTTTTTATTTGATGAGGGAAAGTATACATCATCATCATCTTCATTTGTTGTTGTTATTTCCCTTCTAGGAGCTGTGAGAGACTCATCAATTACAACATCAATACATTCAACAATCTTCCGATGTCTTGTATTATAACATTTATATGCTTTACTTCTAGAAGAGTAACCAAGAAATATTCCTTCATCTTATCTAGGCTCAAACTTACCAATTTTTTCATCATTGTTCTTGATAAAACATTTTCTTACAAAAACTCTAAAATATTTCACAGTGGGAAGATTACCATACCAAAGCTCATAAGGATTTTTATCACTGTTCACACGAACATGTGGCTTGTTGAGAATATTTACTACAGTATGTGCTTCTTCTCCCCAAAAGGTATAAAGAGTTCTATATTCATCAAGCATAGCATGAGCCATCTGCTGAATGTTTCTATTCATTCTTTCTTCCATGCCATTTTTTTGTGGAGTTCCAACTACAAAAAACTGTATTTTTATGCCATTTTGTTCACATAAATTAAAGAATTCATCTTATATGTATTCTCCTTCTTGGTCAAATCTAGGACATTTGATTTTTAGATCTAATTCATTTTCAACCAAATCTTTGAATATCTTAAACTTTTCAAGTGCTTCATCTTTATGTTTCAGTAAACCGATCCAACACATTCTAAAAAATTCATCAATAAAAAGAATATAGTATTGTTCTCCATGAGGTGAATTTTTCCTTACGGGACCACATAGATCAATGTGTATAAGTTCAAGAGGCTTACTTGCTGATCCTTATTTTCCATTGAATTTCACCCTTGTTTTCTTACCAAATTGGCATGATTTTCATATGGTACTTTCAGGCACATTGACGTTGGGTAGATCACGAACAACTTTGAGTCTTCTAGATTTTCTTATTTGAGAGAAGCTCAAATGTACCAATATTCTATGCCATAACCAATTTTCTATAGATTTACCTAAATATCATTTCTCTTGGCCTCCTTTAAAAATATATATATTTCTGGGTGTTCTAGTTCCTTTATTTACAGTTTTTCTTGTGTCAAGTTCATGAACTACACATTCTTTTGAACTAAAGACAACTTCATTTCCTTGATCACACATTTGACTCACACTCAACAAGTTATGCTTTAATCCACCCACATATATAACATTGTTATCTTTCACTTTTTATTTTATAAAAACATAGCTTTACCCTTAATGACAATATGAGAGTCATTTCCAAAAGTAACATTATTTTCCTTCTCTAATACATTGTATGCAAGTAGTTTATTTTTATCACCTGTCATGTGTTTTGATAATTTTCTATCAATGTACCATTGATTTTCTTCCCCTTCTGCAAATAAAGCTATGCCACAACTTTCAACCTATAAGTCCTTCTTTCTCCATACCTTGTAGTTTGAGGGTATATTCTCTTTTGGCTGAAGTTTGCTCCTGCATTCAGATTCTTCATGTCCAAAGTTATTGCAATAAGAACATTAAATTTCGTCTTGAATAAGAGAAAATTTGTTATAACTATTCTTCTTTATTCCAATCTCATTTCTTTTCTTTATTTCTTCTCTAGTCATGATGGTTTTGTATGCAACACATTGAGCAACTTTATGACCAAAGTTATGACATGAGAAACATTGTCCATTAAAGAATAAATTTATACGATCATGAAAACTTATATTGATGTTTACCTGTTGATTGATACTTATGTTATTGTTCACTCTTGAATTGAAGTGGTCATGCTTTACCTGGGTATTCTCTTTTTTCTTTTGCTGAGTGATGAAATGTTGTTGGTTGGATTTAGTTGCATTTAGATAGCTTGGTGCTGAATATTGAGAATATTGTCTAATATATCCAAGACATGTATTTACAAGAGGAGAGTGTTGGACCTTGATAATTTCATCTAAGGTTTCAGATCCTTTAGCAAATATAAGATTTAAGGTTTTCACTTTCTCAATTTCCTTTCTTAGACTTACTATTTCACATTCTAATTTCTCATTGTACTTCTCCTTTTCTATAAGATAATTATTTAGAGTATTTATGGCTATTTTATTTTCTTCCAAACATACTTTGAGTTGATTGATTTCTTCAAGAAAATCATTTTCTCCTAAAGCATCCATAGATGTATCTTTAGTCTCACTAGTGTTCTTTTCAAATGCCATGAGAATTCTAATATCTTGATCAAATTCTTCTTCTTCACTATTTGATAGACCATCACTATCTTCATGAGTATAATAATTTTTTATATTAATGAAATGTTTCTTATTTCCTTTTTCCAATTCCTTTCCCTTTTCATGATTATCTTTATGAGGACATTTAGCAGCATAATGAACAACTCTTCCATAATGTTAAGCCCCTATATTAATAGTGTAGTCCCTTATTATGTTAGTATAACCCTCCTTATCGTTATTGTTGTACCCATGTAACCCCCATATTGTTATTATTGTGCTCTTACATTATTATTGTTAGGTCGGCTAGGATTACATTGTGGCCCACTAGGATTGCATTATGGCCCCATGGACTCCTATATATAGAAAGGAGGTTTTGTAGATTGTATCATCCAAGAATTGTTCATTCATGTAATGTATTGGAGGTTGCCCCCTCGAAGTGGCTTATTTCTAAGGTGTTGATATCTCATTTCTTCTATTTTTGGAGTTGGTTACACAACATTTGGTATCAGAGCTTGGGAATCTAGGGTTTCGCTGCTCCAAACAGGTCATCGTGGAATTTTCGCTATAAATTTTTTTCTACGAAGTTTCAGAATCTGAAATTTTTAGGGTGCGAAGCTGAAATCCTCAGGAAGATTGTATAAAAATGTCAGATCTTGGTTCACAATATTTTCGGAGATATCATCTGTGGAAGTTAGGTATTTTTTCAGGCTCCTAAACAGGTCATCGTGGAATTTGCGCTATAAATTTTTTTGCACGAAGGTTCAAAGTCTGAAATTCATATGGTGCGAAGCTGAAATCCTGAGGAAATTCGTCAAAAAATTTCAGAGCTTGGTTCACAATATTTTTGGAGATATGATCTGTGGAAGGTAGTGCTTGTTCAGGCTCCTGAATTTCATCTCAAAGAGGTGATCGTGGGAAACGTTCAATAACTCTCTCTCTGGGCAGTGGATTTGAGTGCTGTAAAAAGTGGTCACAAGCACACGGACTTTAGTTTCGTGGCTATCAATTTTAGAGACAAAGGACGAAACAGTGACACGTGGCAAGTCCTACAATTTTGCTCTACTGAATCAGTCCAGAATTAGGTCATTGTGGGAGATTGGACACAACTTTGTCTTGGAGAATCAAAATTAGATCAGACCTATGGCATTTGAAAGATAATTCATAGGGCTAATTCAGTGTTGAAATTAAGATATTGAAGTGCTGCAATCACAGAGATAATCAAATTTCAATATCGAGCTCCTAAAAGCAAGTAAAAGGTGTGTATTGTGTTTCCCGAATTGCATAAATTTTGTTTGAAAAATCAGTTTGAAGTGATTCCCAGGGCCTATTGAGCATATATTTCAATGTTGAATTCTGAAATTCCTCATAAAAATAATTCAACACCCATTAAGCCCTCAGAAATCTATACTATGATGCATGAAGTGGAAGAATTGCAGTATGAGATATCAAAATTACGGTACCAAGTGCAACAAATTTCGATCTTACGAAGAGCAACCGAAGATGAAATAGATGGTTTAAAAGCAGAAATGGAGGCTAAGTTGGATGGTTTGAATGATCAAATAAAATTTATTATGGATGATAAAGTAGTGGAATATCACAATGAGCATCAACAACAAGTTCTCCAACTCTCAAAGGATAACCTAACTTTGGTGCAAAATCAAATGAAACAACCGGAAGATCAATATCACATCGAAAGAAGTTCTGAAGCAGTCACAGAAAAAAGAACTCAACAAGTACAATCAATTTCAAATTATCTCAGCAAGTGGAAGAACTTTCTTGTAGAAGATTCCACATGGGACGATGAGAATTTTATACAGAAGCATCAAGAAATAATCAAGCGTTGAGGACAACACTTGTTTGAAGGAGAGGGGCATGTTAAGCCCCTATATTAATAGTGTAGTCCCTTATTATGTTAGTCTAACCCTCCTTATCGTTATTGTTGTACCCATGTAACCCCCATATTGTTATTATTGTGCTCTTACATTATTATTGTTAGGTCGGCTAGGATTACATTGTGGCCCACTAGGATTGCATTATGGCCCCATGGACTCCTATATATAGAAAGGAGGTTTTGTAGATTGTATCATCCAAGAATTTTTCATTCATGTAATGTATTGGAGGTTGCCCCCTCGAAGTGGCTTATTTCTAAGGCGTTGATATCTCATTTCTTCTATTTTTGGAGTTGGTTACACAACACATAAGAAAAACATTTGAAAGGAAGCTTACCTCTAAACCTCCCAGTGCCAAGTTTTAGTTTCTTTACAAAATTTATCTCATATTGTTCTTAAACATACCCTGATCCTTCTCGTTCTTCCTGCCTTTTTCAACAGCTCTAAAAACAACTTCTTTGGCTTCAGATGGACCTCCTTTTCCCATTTCACACGCAGTTAGGATCCCATGAAGTTGAACAACACTAAGAGTTTGCAGATCTTGCTTCTCTTCAATAGCAGATATTTTTGACTCTAATTTAGCAGTTAGAGATCTTAAAACTTTTTCTACAAGAGTAGTGTCATTTATGGTTTCACCAAGATTTATCATACAATTTACAATCTCATATAGATGTTAAAAGAAACTAGCAATGCTTTCATCATTATGCATTCTGATTTTTTCATATTAAATTCTGAGAGTTTGGAGTTTAGCACTTTTTACCTTGGCGTCACCTTCATAGCTCAGAATTATTTTGTCCCATATCTCCTTTGTTGTATTTAACTGCATAACTTTGACAAATTTTGATTTAGTCAAACTCCCCAATAAAGCATTGACATCTTTTTAATTGGTTTCATATTTTTTCCTTATTGCTGGATCTACTGGAAATAAGGTTGGATATTCATAACCACCTTCAAATATAGCCCATACATTTTCTCCAAGAGACTGAAGATAGGATCTTTCCCTGGTCTTCCAGAAGATTAATTTTTTTCCATTGAAGAGTGGAGGTCTGATAAATGTTTTCCCATCTTGATTTCTCATTTTAGATGATCTTCCTTCTAGCGATTAAGCTTCTACAAAAGGACCTGCTCTGATTCCAAATGTTGGGAAAAATACTGGGGGGGGGTTGGGAATTAGTATTTGCAATAATCACAATATTTTTCTTTTTCCCTTTACTGATTTCTATATGCGACTTTGATTAGCACAACCAGTGTATGTACGCGAATTTCCAAATAGAAACTAGTGTATACATAGATATCTTTACTGTTTAGGTAACATTCAGAAGAAATCTTTAACACATACCATCAGTTATGCATTAGATATTTAACTAGTAAATAAGTGCAGTAATAACAAAATAAATCATCACATGAACACCAAGATTTAAGGTGGAAACCCAATTCGGGAGAAAACCACCACTGATGTCATCTTTGTCTTCAATATTTATTATATGGAAAACTAATTAAAATATTGTACTGATGCAGACTCATATCAGTATGCAGGTATCTACCTGTACAAGGATGAAAACTTCTCTCATTCTCTAGCTACTACTAGAAGGTAGCTCCAACCCCCTGATCTCGTTTACCAGCCTCTACTGGAAGGGAGCTACAACCCTATGATCAGAACAACAACTTCTACTAGCAAGAAGCTTCTACTTCCATACTGAAGGCTTCAACCCTTAGACCCACTACAGACCACGTTTCATAAATTTTCACCATGGATCCCACAGCTTCAACAAAACTCATCATAAAGATCAACACCAATTAACTTAACCCAAACTTCAATCAGAACAGTGAGATCATTGTAACCAGAACATAGGAATAAACCCATATTTTAGAGTCAACATGCAGAACCAAACTCAAACCTCATCATTCATTATCTTAAAATGCATACACTACTTCACGTTTCTGAACCTGCGTGTATATGCGCTTCCCTTCACACCAACCTGCTTATAGATATAAGAATACTGAATTTTGAGAATATGATTAGTCTTAGAACCAAATCTGAGGCTTTCCATCAGATATCTTTTCAAATTTGCAGAACCCTTATTCAGGCAACATCATTAATCATATTTAATCACTCATTGATAAGAATTTTACATATTCAACTTAACAACATATATATAATTCAAACAACCCAAATCTACATGATGACCTCATTAACAGACAACAAAAATATAGCAACAATAAACAAATAACCTCTCCACCAAGCTTTTGAAAACCCCGACCTCCATACGTGCTTTAGTTGAGACAAAGCCGTGTATATACGCGCTTTCATCGAGATGAACTAGCGTATAGATATGTAAATATTAATTTTGCAGAATTTTTCAGATCTATAAACTTACCCAAGTTTTTTCGCTTCACTTTAGCAAACATGTGTCAGGTCACATATCCAATCATCTCATCAATAGATCAAATACATAGTCATTTCAGGTCTAGAGATCCTGATCCATCATTGTATGCGAGGTTGAATCATAGTTTCAGATATACCAATAAATAAAGTCCATCCCATGCAGATATACTTTAGAGAGAAGTATTCAGTAACAACCCTTCAACATACACTCCTTTGCACTATGATCTTCTTCTCCTTATATAGATTTAGCCTTTACCAGTACCATGATCCAAAACCACACAAGTGCCGATGGTATTCTTGGATGGAATCAAATAGACGACACAACTCTCAATACTATGGGCTAAAACCATGGTAATGTCCCCTGGTATAATAATTTTAGAGTGCAAAAGGCATACATGACTTGGCTTCTTTGTACCTGCATGTATACGCGACTTCTCTTCATAAAAACTACATATATATTAAATCTTGATGTATACACAGGTTGCATGTATACCAACCTGCGTATACATCATGAAATAATACGTTTTTCATTTCTCTGGCATTTACTGGAATTCCTTTCGCTGTCACATCCAAATTGACCTATAGAAACATCATTTTTACATCTTTAACAAATAGGTTGCTATCAAAAGGCAACACATCAAGTAGGTTGCCATCAAGGAAAACATATTAATACATAAGAATCATATTGCCAACATTTGGTCTCCATCTCTATTTGAATAAAAAACACTTTGCATTGCATGATTAGCCTCCTTATTGTCATTAAAAATCTTGACAATTTTTTCTTTGTCTCTCCTTCCATCTAAGATTTTCCATAATTTTTATGTTACATTCTTCCCAATGTGAAATGTATCAAACAAATGAATAGTTTAAAAGTGTTCATATTAGGGAATCCTACTGAATTGTATGGGATACTTTTTCATTCCTCATGGAAGCACCCCATTATAACTACATTCATTATCACAACCTTCAAGGTGAAGCATAATTGAAAATATTAGAAAAATGATTGTCAATTAGTATAGTGAATAGAATGAGAAAAAAATACAAAATATTTCAAACATTTTACATATGACACATAGATGATTTTTCGATCCATTCCTTGACGATTAATTCTATTATATTTCAATTTCCGTAGATGAAGTGTCATTCTATGTGGTTTTAATCTAGTCTCTTCTTTGCCATTGATTTTCTTAGATACTTCAATAGTTATGGTTCTTAGAGCAGAAGTGTGTATACTCATCAGACACCTGATTGCCTAAAATTCTAGAACGAGATATTTCATCTTAGGACCACAAAATAAACATGCAAATTTACCCTTTGTTTGAAGACCTACAAGAGATGGATTAAATTATATACCAATTATTTGAAGTAAGTTATTTATAAAAGAGGCATGACATGAACTTCATAAAATTAAAAATTGTTAAAGTGAAGTGTAACATATAACATACCACAAAAATGTGTTATCCATGGGGTATCATGAATTGTTTATACGAGCATTGCATGGAATTGAAATTCCCTTTGCACACCTATTGGTGTAGAGATATCATACATACTGATTCCCTTTTGTTACACCAATTTTTGGTCATCTAACCATTTACAATTATATGGATTGAAGTACACCATGTAAGACCAATTTTACCATAGTAAAATTTCTTTCACTATAATAAATAATTTAATAAACCACATTTTATGAAGTTATTTCTAGTTCAAACAGGAAACCCCGTGAGGAATAATTAAATAAATCCTTATTTATTTGATTTTCCTCTAGGAATAATTAATTAAATAACTTTTTAAACAATATTCTTGGTCATATTTAACCCAATTATGAGAAATAATTATATAAATCATTATTTTTCTTATTTTTCTCTAGGAATATTTAGTTAAATTATTATTTATTTATTATTCCTTGTTAAATTTAGCTAAATCACCTAGAAATAATTAAACAAATCATTATTTGTTAAATTATTCCTTAACCCCATTCTTGAAATGATAAATAAATCATTTATTTGTTTATTATTTCTAAATAAAGGTATTTAACCAATTCAAATTCCTTTTCCCTCCAACAAAATATAATAAAATATTCCAAGCAGTTAGATCTAGATCTTGGTTAATAATATTTTATTATTCACCATTATCGAGAATAACTCAATATTTTGTTATAAATAGGAGGGGTTTCCATTCATTATTGACTTTTATCACGTTCGTTTTCACACTTTGATCATTCTCAATGTTGCTACTATTTTATTGCTTCTTGACCTCCCATAGAGTTCAACACATTTCAGGTTTCCTACACCATTAAGAGAGAGAAACTTCTGGATCTGAAGCATTGAGGACAACCAAGAACCCATCCCATTTAGAGGAACTGGTAACATCATTATTTGTTCCCTTCCTAGGTGTTATAATACATATGGAATTCTTTATATCTTTTCTTATCCATTGGATGCATGGAGAATCTCTTATTTCTTTTTACTATTTAAATGCTTTTACTACATAGATCTAGGTTTTTACAGCATTTGTTTCGAATATCTATTGCAGATCTAAGGAATTTAAGAAACCATCTTTGTTGTTAGGGTTTTTTGTCACACACAGCTAAAGTGAGCTCTTTTCGTACTCTTGCGTTAAGAATTTATGCTAACACCTTCCATAACTATACTAACTTGTTGATAAGAAGCTCAATATATAAATTCATATCTTTGACTTGGTACTTACCTAATCGATTGAACATATAATAAATAATTATTACATATATCAATGAATAAGAAAATATCAAACATATAATACATATTTATGAAACAAATAAGTCAAATTATATGTTATCGTGTTAAAAAAAAGTATTCTAAACAAATACCAAGAAAAATCATTTCCAACATTATGTTCTCCCCCTTTATTAACATCCACAGAGGAATGTTATTGTTGATAAAAAAATAGGCCACACCAAGTAAATTTGAGCTTTCCGAATTGATTGACACTGTTAGCTTCCAATGAAAGCCTAAGATTACAAGGTTCATCTTTAAAATGTGTCCATATTTCCTCCATATTCTTAAATGTGGATCCATTTGTAGGCATTCGAAGAAAATTGTCTTTACTTATGTTCTTTGCATGGTAATCCATAAACATTACTATGCTATTGCACTTGAAAAATCACTACAAATGTAGAATTATGGGAATATAATGAAGAACCTTGCGAGGCACATTTGTTTTTTCTTGATCGATTCAATATCTACTAATTTGACATTTTGGGAATTGTTCTTTCAACACATGATATCCATAATACAAAATATGATCATTAGGACATGCATGAATCTACCTAACAATTTTAATTAGTATTTCTTAATATAAAGAAAATTAATTGTATATATTGCATCGAAATTTTATAGATGATCAACTAACAATAAAATTATACGAAAACCAAAACCTTTATCATCGAGTACTAAATGTTAAAAAATATATTACATCCCTTAGGATATGTGTGACACAAGTGTATGATAAACCATTAATAACCTTTAAGTTCACCAGTAGCAATATAGCAGAGAGAAGACTTGTTTTGGAGCCTTCATAAAGAGGTTCAGTTGTCTTCTTAATTAAAGGTCTATCGAAAACACCAAATACTTAGCCGTCATCATCATCCATTCCAACATTATTAAATGTCTCCTGGATCAATATATTTTTCCCCTCTTCTTCAACTTTGTTATTAGCATCATCATATTCTTCCATAAGATCATTAACTTGATCTTCAATATTCACTCTATGTTATTGAACAAGAACTTATACAACAACCATGTCTTCCTGATCCATGGCCAATTCCCTAGGGAATTGGTCCTTTATAATTGCAAAAAATTAAGCAATATTAGTGTATATAGCAAATATTTGAACGATACAAATTTTTAAAAATATAATATAGGAAAAAAAATACAAAAAAGACAACAAAAAAGGAAACTTAGTTGAGAGTGAGAAACAAAGATAACAAATCAATGATGAAGCTTGTGCAATTTATCAATATGTTAAAAAAAGATAGGAAAATTGTTAGTTTTCTTGACATTTATAAAGAGAGACACTTTGTGAAATATATACTCACAACTAGAAAAAGAAAACTATTCTTATTTCTCCTTCATCGTTATGTCATATTCTTTCTTTATTTCACTTGGAGACTGCAACTTTGGTGTCGATGGACAATCTCCCTGGACTAACTAATTAAAGACCACAATTTGATTTATAAGGGGTTCAAAGCTAAGTGATTAGGGGTTAATAGGTTATTTTCATCTAAGAGTTAGGTGTAATTAGGAGTTGGTAGTTTAAATGGAGCAATCAGCTTAGGTGAGAGAAAGAAACAAAAACAAAAAATCAATAATGAATTTTGTGCAATTTATCAAGATGTTTATGGAATATGTTGAAAAAAACTAGGAAAAATGTTACTTTTCTTGATGTGTAGAAAGAGAGACACTTTTTTAGATAGATAGTCACTATTGGAAACTAGGTCATTATTGAGAAGGGTGTGGGGGGGATTGGGGTGGGGGGGTTGTGAATCAATAGTGATAGAAAATATACAAATTTGAAACTTTTTCACCAAATTAATTAATCAAACACTACATGACATATCATTAGCGGATATAAGCAAGTAAACCATAATAAACAGTTAAAATTGACATCATATTAAGTAATCATAAAGTAAACAAAGATATCTGGTGGAAACCTCGGAGGGAAAAAAACCAACCTTTTTTTTCTCTTCTTTTATTATTTCTTCAATTAACTTCATTTACATAATTTAGTTGTCCATTACCAGCTAGGAGCTGCAACTCCTACTACATTTTTTTGCCACCACCAACTAGGAAGCCCCAACTCCCTAAATTTTTTATTGGCCACAACTAGCAAGGATCCACCACTCCTATCTGGGCAAGCAACCACTTTCCAGATGCCCCAACCTCCTCAAACTTTGAGGGCCATGCTTTCATTCATTTTCGTACTAGACCCCATGTACAATATGCTCAATATAAATACCACTACAATATCAAACCTATTTAGTACATATGTAGCTATATTCCTCTCTCATTTCCATCTCAACAACTCATCATTCTATCTAAGTTAACTAAGATGTATACATGACTTCTTTTACTCAACAAATATATCAACCTCTTCTCAATACAATACATCATCAAATTTTTTTAATTCTACCATAAATATACTATAGAAACACATATTAATACACAACATGTGTATCATTGTACCAATCAGACAACTCTAAGGAACATTCAAACCTTACATCAACATTGTTAATACAATGTCACACATACATAGATCAGTAATATAAGAAAAAAACACCCTCTACAACTACAATTCTAAGTTTGATCTCATACTCTATCATTCCCAGTCTCTACAAAAGCATCGTTAGAGCACATAGGCTCTAGAATTTTCTTCACACACTGAAATCTTCCATACACTAGCTCTTTTGTTTACAAGCTACAACACTCCAAAATCTATCTTTACCACTTGCATAGATATGAAGGTGCACACTCTATATAACATTTTTCATCGATATTCACCTCCCATGCACACAAATACACTACCCAATCTAGCGCAGGTCAACCATTGCAATGATCTAAGACATACATTTAAATAGAAATTACAACATGTATGAAGTACTGGATCAAACCAAAAAATGAATTTTTTCCACTATCTCAGACACTTTCAATTGATAAATTGTGACTCAATCAAACACTACAATGATCACACAAGATTAAATGTGTTTACACTTTTTTTGTGAAAACTATATTCAAATATTGAAGATAACAAGCAATTCAAATCTTCTCTAAATTACCATGAACAATTTCGGTGGTCTCAACTCATGGTTTTTACCTTTTCTTTACCTATAGAGTGTAACAGACCCCTTTAACTCAGGAAGTGGATTATAATACATGTTACAACACTATAGAACATGTTATAACATGGTTTTTACTCTCCTTCATCAATTGTGTTACTAGGATTTTTGTCTAGAACTTCACTTACAAGCATCTCCAAACTCTATTTATCCTCCTACAACTTCTCTGCCCTCATCAGCACATCATCCTAAGGCACTAGTTTTCCAAACACCTCTAAATAAAATCAAGATGATGATGGTTGTGTTGGCCAAGCACCTTTGCATTAAATCAATATCATAAGGGCATAGTTGGCCAAACACCTTTGCATCAAGCCAATGGTAACCAATCTCTAGTAGATCTTCAATATGACCACAAACCATCAGGATCATGAGGGATAACGAGGGATACCACCAATGGGTTAAAATCAATGCCAACAAGAAAACCTTCATAATGCCAACAAGCTCCCCATTTGGCATTTATGGCAACCTCCTACAAACACTAGATCATCTTATCTTTCTCTCTCCCCCTTTGGAATCAATGGGAAAGGGTAACACTCTGAAAGTTTGACCAATCTTCTATGACTTGCTTGTAAAACCTTTGATGAACAACCATTCATGCCAACATCATGTTTTTTTGTCACAATATATTCTCCCCTTGAATATGTACTAGGGGATGAAAATATCCCATCTATGTTGTTTTGCAAACGCTTCTGCTACTGCCATTTCCTCATTTCCACATGCAAGAGGTTACTCGAAGTGTGACTATTGATTCCATAATCACTCATGATAAAAAAATGACATGAAAGTACAAGTCTATGTTTTGAAATAAAAGGCCACATTATAGGAAATAAAAAGTTACAACAATGACTCCATTAGTCCACACATGGATGCTGTTAGTATCAGTTTTGTCATACTGCCATCAGTGATCAAACTTACTCTTTTGCATTTGCATATTAGGAGTCCCATACCATAAATTTTCATCATTCCATTAGGTCATGGATTCATTGATGGTAGTGGTTTTTCATCAGTCTTCCATCATGCAAAAAACTTGCTGATGCTCCTCTCTATGGTCTTCAGTCTTAAATCACTTTCATTCCCAATTCATTTATTAGGTCATAGGGTTGGTCTCAATAGGTTCTAGGGTCTCATAATGCTTAAATTAATGATTCAAGTGCCAATAAATATCAGCAAGGTCATGAGAGGGTCAAATAAACTCAAAGGCATAGTATTTGGAAAAATCAAAGAGTTGTTCTATTAAGCTTGATGTAATTTTCACCCCAAAACATATTTTGAGGTGAAAAACATGGTACTTTTTCTTTTATTATCATTTCTTATGTAATTTTATGTCTTCATATGTAATAAGTTGAGCTTCAGAAGCTACCATCTCTACACAGCCACCACCCTGCTTTTCAAAGGTGTTTTCCATAGTATTTTCAATGAAAAATCATTTCTAAGTATTTCCATCAGATAGATCCCGGAAAGAGCTTTCCAACCATATATTATACTCTCAAAACTGACTCCTGGATTGGAAAATATGCCTAAGTGAATAAAAGTCCCCAAAGCCTAACCTTACCCCTTTTCTCATTTTTCCCTTAGACTCTGTAACTTTACCTTTTCATATAGTTTTGAAGTTTTTCATTGTAATCCCCTTTCCTACGATGCGATTCAACCATCTCTGATCCCTCCAATCTGATCGCAATCGCATCATCACAATCCTTTCCCTTGATTCATCGCATCACATATTTCCGAATTGCCGATGCGATTGACCCACATCCGATCGCAATCACTTGATCGCATCACAACTTCGCAGTGCTCCCAAATTTTTTCCCACTCCCATGAAAAATTCTGATGCAATTGGCTCCCGCCGATGGCATCTCCATCGTCGATCCGCCCTCCCGATTAGATGACTCACAAGTCATCGCACCATTGCAATCGGCATTTCCCGACACTCTGCTCCCGCTCCACTCATTCGCGGATTTGCGATTGCGATTTCCATGGGTCCCACCTTAAATACCTTTCGCATTCTCAATGAAAAATGGTTTTTCCCTATGTCAAAGCGTAAAACTTGTTTTAATTTGTTTTAAATGGATTTATCCATTATGCCATCGGACATCACTTTACCTCGCTTATTGCCGCCACTCTATTGTATTACTCCATCGCATCGCAAGTTATCATTAAGACGTGCCCACTCCTCTTTGGCTGCGATCTCTGATTCACGATTCTGATTCCCCCATTTCCCCTATACACTATCACATCGCAAATATCCAAATGCATCGCTCCATTATGTGATACACCTTCCCCCTTCCTGATTGTGATTTTCTATTGCGATTTGTGGTTGCAACTTGGGCCCACCATCCTTTATTTTGCTCTTTTTCACCCAAAAAAAGAGACTTTTCTTCATTTAAACAATAAATATGGTTTTCATCAGTTTCAAAAGGCATTATTCTTCGACAGTTGGTTTTTCTTTAAAGAGTAAAGACAGAGATAATGGTCAATGGTCGTGAACTAATTATGAACTAGAGACATCTACAGCAGCGATGAAAAAGGGATTTGTTCTTCAGACTTCCTATTTTCATTTATTGGGTGTAACGCAAATCCTCAAGATGGTCAAATGTATGGTTTCTCCTTCTTTTCAGGGGCAGATTGCTGTCCTTTTTCCTATGTTCAGATTTCGGTTTTTGGGATGGTGAAACAACTCCTTCTTCTATGGACCTACTCCCCTCAATTTCTGTCTATTTAATGTAATTTATTCATCATTTGTAAGGGGGAATAAAGTGTGGAATAAGTTGGAAATCACTGAGGACACTCTGTGCTCCATTTGTAACAGTTTGGCAGGGAATTAATAAAGAAATGCAACACTGGTTTGTGGGATCCCTTTGGTATGGATTTTAGCACTATTCTTTCCTTTGTGTTCATCTGTTAATTGTTATGTTTTCCATTCATTCATTCATATCTATGGTTGAATTCTTGCAAGATAGATAGGTAGAATCCATTGCATAATGCTCTGCCTTGGGAAATCATTCAATACTCTATGTTTTTTGTTGTTTGAAAAGGATCCATCTCCTATGCCCTTTTCAGCTCCTCACTATTCTCACACATTCCATCATTATTTAAATTGAATTGTTAAAATCCCTGCCTACCTTTCCCCACGAAATACCATGTATCTCTGATTTAATTTCCCAGTTTAAAACTGCCCAACCCCATCTGTTTCATACAACCCTCAGATTTATAAAAACATTTCAAATTATTATACGTAGCCTAAAATCAGTTTGCATTTATAATTCATTGAATATTTTTTATGGAGAAACCCCTCTCCTGACCTTATAGGTCTAGCTACAAGGTTGAGCATGGTTTAAGGTTACCCTAATTTCCCTTTCTTCAGCCTAAGGTTCAAATTAGGTGCTAACATTTCTGGAGATCGTACTGGGGAAATTTAGGATAAGGGACTGATAACCCCAGTAATATCTTTCATATAAATTATTGGACTCTGGATGATGATGTTCAGAGTTTGCTAGGCTGAAATAAAACATCATAAAGTAGAAATTTGACCACACTGGCTTCAAGGAGATACACAAGGGCCAACCCTGATCCAAATCCTCCCCTGTGTTGAAAATCCTAATCTCATCCCAAGAATAATCAAAAGACAAGAAGGTTTAGTAAGCCCTAGACCTATTTTCAGATCCCATACCTGGCCCAGTGAGTGGTTGTTTGTAGAAGACCTCTCTTTTGATGAGTGTTTCGAGCTTTCTTTGTTCAGAAATAAATCAGAAACTGCACTTGACGATACAGTTTTAGATCTAGAATTTCTTATAGATATCGACGTTCAAAGGGCAAACAGATCAATTGATGATTATATTTTAAATTCCCCTCAGACATTTATCATTGTAACCAATATCCCTGAGCCTTCAGAGTTATCAGAAACAACATTTCCTACCCTTGATTCATTAGCATTCCCATCAGTGTCAGAAGTCAATTCTCAGCTTTCGACTCCTCCATCAAACCCTCCCTTGAATCCTAGTAGCACAAACGCTGTTGTAAATCCACCTCGAATCATGGCTGCCCGGTATGCACCCCTGGTTTTACCTCATAATCTGAATGATATGCCAGCTGATTATCAAAGTAAAATATCTATTTTTGATGCCACTCAAAGTATCACAGCCCAACAACATGTTGATAATATGAATGACTTCTTTGACCTTTATGAGGTAAAGGCAGAAAATGTGACCACAAGATTGTTTGTTCAAAGTTTTGGAGGTGAAGTTCAAAAATGGTTCAGAGCCTTACCAACAACCTCTATCCACACTTTGTAGGAGTTACATAGACATTTCCTAGACCGGTGGGAGGTAAAGAAAAACCCACTCCAAATCTTGTCTGAATATGAAAATATTAAAAGGAATGTAGGTGAAATTGTACAAGATTATTGTGTGAGATTCAATGCTATGTATAATGCTATTTTGGCCAACCTAAAACCCCCCATGGGTTAGCTTTTCTCAAGTTTCCAGATGGTTTCGATGCTGATATGGCATATCAGCTTCAAGAACGAGATCCTACCACACTTGAAGATATGCAGAAAGTAGTTGTGAGCATAGAAGCAAATTTGTTGGCCAGAAGAGCACGGAACAAAGCTGAAAAGAGAGTAACTGTGAAAGAAGAAGTCTCTCCTTCAGATAGTAATATGGATACTTTGATCCGAACAGTGGAGAAGATGGTTGTGTCTAGTCAATTTAATGTCATAAATTGCTAACATAAATTATCAACTAGGGCTAGTAAACTGATGAAGTTTGATGCACTATATGTGCCTAAGTATCCATTTTTCTTACTTTGTTGTTTTTAGTGTTTTATTGATGTTTTGGGGTTTTTATGTTTGATGCTTAGTATGCTACTCTATGCTAAAAAGATGAAATTAGATCTATGTCAAAAGGGAGAAAATGAAATGTTAATAAATGAATTAAAATATAATTTATTTGCAAGTTCTGTTCCTAATTAGAAAATGATGAAAACAGAGAGTCATAATCCATGGATATTACAGCTTCTAAATGAACATTCGCGAAATGAAAAGTAACTCAAAACACTACAACTTAATCTGATTCATTTAGTTAGAGATTTGTTGGAAGAGCTTGTGAAAAATATTAATTCTAATGCAATGAGGATCTCCTAAAACATAAAAGGAAACGCTGAAACAACTTATAACATTACAACTAAATCTCATTCATGAGTTAGAGGTTTATTGGAAGAGCTTTTTGAAAGAGATTAATCATAATGTGATAAGGATCTTCTATGAAGCAAAACAATCAATAACTCAAAATATTACAACTTAGTCTTATTCGTGAATTAGAGGTTTATTGGAAAAGCTTTTGAAAGAGACTAACTGCAGTATAATGAGTATATTATTTTTAACTAACAATAACTCAGAATATCACAATTGAATCCCATTCATTTAATAGAGATGTATTGGAAGAGCTTGAGAAAGAGACTAACTGCAATATCATGAGGATCCTTTATCTAGGCAAATGACATGAAAAATAATGCTAAAAAACTATGATTTCAGAAAGCAATTTAAGTAAGGAAATATGACAAAATAGAATTGAAAATGACTTATCTAGAAAACATGTAAAACCTCCTCAAATAGCAGGGGCCCTCTGCTACCAATTCGGTGTAATCCTTAGCTCCTTGAAGATGTGATCAAAACAACATCAAAGAACTTCTTTATTGATAAACTCACAAATCTACATCCCATTCCATCTTAAGCTTTGTTACAAAACAATCTCTAATCCTTTCTCTTCTTCTCCTATTTTTCACTACCCATGATAGGAGAAAGCTTCTCCTATTTATACAAAATATGAGAAGTTATCTCATTAATGGGAGTCCATGAATCTCTCCCTCCATCTCTAGAGTTACAATCAAAATAGGAAATGATAAGACACATGTATTTTTAGAGTTTCAACACAAATAAGAAATGAGACACATGTCCTCATGATCCCATGATCTTCTCCCTCCATCTCTAGAGTTACAATCAAAATAGGAAATGATAAGACACATGTCTTTTTAGAGTTTCAACACAAATAAGAAATGAGACACATATCTTCTTAGAGTTTCAATACAAAAAGGAAATGAGACATGTCCTCATGATCCCATGATCTTCTCCACTCAAATTCGAATTTGGTTTTGGGAGGCCACATAAAGGTCTTTTAGAAGCTTCCTTTTGACCTACACATGTCACAAAACTCATAACACATAGATAGATATATGAAACTATGTTAATTTTCTAGTTTCTAATCATAAATTCACTTTAAATACATAAAATAAATAACTTTGGAAGACAAGGATCCTAACCCATATATTTATGAAAATGGTTACTTGATATAGGGTTTTAGGTCAGATGGCTATGAAATGAGAGCTGAATGGTTATGACATAATGGAAATATGTATGAATATGGAAAACACTTTTGAGACTCAACATACCCCCCAACTGAAGTTGTTGCATGTCCTCATGCAACTATTGCAATGATTCATTTGTCCATGAGTTGATCTTTTATGAGTTTTGACTCATATAGATTCATTCCAAACTTTGTTTTATAATATTTTCTTTTGGAAAAGTACAATACATTTGATTGCAACATTTTTTTTATATGGTTGGTTCTTGTGTGACAACCGATTTTTTTGAGCAATGGTTCTTGTGTAACAATGCTTTATTTTCTTTGTTGCATCAAAGTTCATGAAAACATTTAGAATCAAATACTTCATCAATGAATTGATCATTTGCAAGGCATATAATATTTTGGATCATGTTGCAATAATAGTTGGTTGGGAAGTATATGTGGGTGGAAATGAAATGAAAATGTGTGATAGTGTATGACATGTGGATATGAAATGATGTCCCTTTCCCCCAACTAAAGATATGAAAATGTGAAAAAGAGAGTGAGGAATTTTTCCAAAGTTACAATTCTAGCATTCTAATGAATTACATGACTAAAAATTAGAAAACCACATACCTTCATTTACCTTAAATGTGGATGAGTTGTGTATAATGAAGAGTGTGGTTGTTGATATTGTTGGATCATGAACTATGTAAACAAATGAATTTGATCTGCTTCTTTGTTCTCTTTGTTCTCTTTGTGTTGATGGCAAGATTGAGATCTTTATTGTTGCTGATACAAATTGATTCCTGCTGTAAACTCCTGAAATGATGTAGTCTTCAATCATTACAAAATCTGATGGTACAATTCTAGTCATGCGAATAAATTTGTTGATGTCGAGCATGAAGAGAAGTCATTGGATTACCGACCATTGATGAATGTCGTTAACCAATGCGAGGAAAATTCACCATTAATTTCAATGAGTGCCAAGGTACCTAAGTACATCTTGCAAAGTGCGAATAAATGGGTTGATGTCGAACCACTTGCAAGATCTGACGATCAAGGGACATTGATGTATTCACATGATTGTCAGCAAGAGAACTTGTCATTAATGCATACAAGCATCAAGGTACTATTAAGGACTCTAGTCTTGGACCTAGATAATGTGTTGATGTCGATAGGCCAAGACTTGTTAGAAGGAAGGCCTTAAGGAATCCTCTATCATCTAACGCAAGCATGAAAGAATAATTTTTTAAGGACTATGGATTCAATAATTTGCATTGAAGCAAGGTTTATTTGCAAAATGAAAATGATAGAAAAAGGAAAATGGAAAATGACAATGGGAAATAAGCATGTAGGTGAGCTTTTTGCTTTTATTTTTGGAGTAGACAAAAAGTAATGGAAAGTGTATGTGAATGAAGGAAAATGAACAACTAACTCTTGCGAGGAAAATAATGGTGGTTTGCTTTGAATTTCTTGGTTGGATTTACAATTCAAAAATGGAGGAAAAGTAATGATCTTGATGGATATGAACATAAACTTGTTCTTATGTTTCTCATGAAATCGGTCATTTGAAAACCAATCATGCGTACAATTAGTTTCCTTAAATGATAATTCGATCATCCCAAATCTGCAAGAAAAACAAACTTGACATAAAGAACATAAGTGTGTTAAAAAAGAAGTAGCTAATTTCTTTCTGATTCTTATGCAAAAATTAAATGTCAAATGAAACAGATTAAGGTAAATCAAAAAGTTCTATATTCGGTCCAATTCATGATATCGATAACAATCCATTTTTAAAGAATAACCATGAAAGATAAATCAACTCCCTATTGTCGGATGACTTCATGCACTGTGCTTAGTAAAACAATTGGCATCACAAAGATTCACTGTGTTTTGCAAGTTAAAACTTTATAGAAAAATACACATCAACAATATTAATGGCAAATGTTCAGAAATCATCTAAATAATCTTCCAATTGTCCTGCACACCATTATTAAGTTTTTTTTTTTAATTGTTTTTTTTTTATTAAAAAGAAATTATTAATAAAAATTTTATTTTATTTTATTTATTTATTTTTTAATTTTAATTTTTTAGATGAAATAAAGCATCGATGAAATAATTGTTCTTGTGAATATTTTTGAAGAAAATTCATGCCAATGATTCTTTCATGGAAGATAAAAATAAAAATCTTGAAATTTCTAAAGTCAAGTTCCTAGCTATGAAGGAGATGAAGGTAGAATCCTTTTCAATTTATACAACTTGCATTTGATGCACATGTGATAATGTTTTTGCCTTAAATAATCCATTTGTCACTCATCATGTGCCACCATAGATGAATTCTTCCACATTTTCCTTCAAATAAGGAAATTAGATCCTTGATTATTTCTCAAAATTGAATTTTATAAAACCGTGACTATTTTCATAAAAAAAAATATTTTTCTCTCACGCACACTCCAAATTAGTTCTCCAAAGAACCATGAATTTCTCCAAAATGGCTGCGAATTTTAGAAATTTCTTATGAGATTACCTAAATCACTCCGTTCCTGAAAAAACCCATGTTTTAATTTTTTCTAATTCTCCTCAGTGTGATCAAAAAATTCGTTTTAAAATCGGGTGTTTTTGACGATTATGCATTTCGTCTTTTGGCAATTACTTGTGGTTTGATTTATTTTTATTTGCAGGTTTTGAAGTGTAATGGCTTGTATCTCATAGAGAATTTTAGATCGATATCCCTCATTCCAATTACTTGCAATAGAATCTACAATCTTCTCTTCATTAACAGTCTGAAATCTTCTCTTCATCAGCAATTTCTTCATATGATACACTTCCATTGTCTGTCCCTGCAATTGAATTTGTAATCTTCTCTTCATCAACAATTTGCAATCTTCTCCTCATCAACAATTTCATGTGATATACCTTCATTGTGCGTAATTTTTTTTAAAAATGACTTCTAATAATTGTTGTTTGAGGAAAAACGAATATGAAAAAGAGAAGGTTTTTTTTTTTTTTTTTTTTTAAATTGCAGTGCATGGATCTTTGTGTGGATTGAAGGCCTACATATATGTGTAAATCCAAGCCAAAGGCTGGCCTCATGTGTATGCGTGGGTCTTATTTCCATGAGCCTTTTTTTTTTAAATTAATTTTTTTTAATTGATTTGTTAATAAAATTATATATTATATTTTCAAAAATTCAAAAATATACATATATATTTCATTAAACAAAACAATTATTGAAATTAAAAATTTTCATCATTTTTAAAGTTTATTGTAAAAAGAAATGAAATGATGAAAACATAATTTATTATTATTTTTAACATAAAAATTATTTTTCTAATCCTCTAGATCACACAAAGTGTAGGAGGAGAGCATACTTAATAAATTATTATTTTTTCTTTTTTCTTTTTTTTATATGTAAGAAATAAGGCTACCTAGTTACACTTCCCTAGCAACGGCGCCAAAATGTCTAGTCAATTTAGTGTCCTAAATTGCTAACATAAATTATCAACCAGGGCTAGTAAACTGATGAAGTGTGATGCACTATATGCGCCTAAGTATCCCTTTTTCTTACTTCGTTGTTTTTAGTGTTTTATTGATATTTTGGAGTTTCTATGTTTGATTTTTATTATGCTACTCTATGCTAGAAAAATGAAGTTAGATTTATGTCAAAAAGGGAGAAAAGGAAATGTTAATGAATAAATGAAAACAGAGTTTATTTCCAAATTCTGTTCCTCACTAGAAAATGATGAAAACAGAGAGTCCTAATCCTTGGATATTACAACTTCTAAATGAAAATTCATGCAATGAAAAGTAACTCAAAACAATACAACTTAATCTGATTCATTTAGTTAGAGATTTGTTGGAATAGCTTGTGAAAAAGATTAATTCTAATGCAATGAGGATCTCCTAAAACATAAAAGGAAATGCTGAAACGACTTATAACATTACAACTAAATCTCATTCATGAGTTAGAGGTTTATTGGAAGAGCTTTTTGAAAGAGATTAATCATAATGTGATAAGGATATTCTATGAAGCAAAACAATCAATAACTCACAATATTACAACTTAGTCTCATTCGTGAATTAGAGGTTTATTGGAAAATCTTTGAAAGAGACTAACTGTAGTATAATGAGGATTTTATTTTTAACTAAATAACAGAAAATGAAATGCTAATAAATCAGAATATCATAATTAAATCCCATTCATTTAATATAGATGTATTGGAAGAGCTTTAGAAAGAGACTAACTGCAATATCATGAGAATCATTTATCTAAGAAAATGACATGAAACATAATGCTAAAAGCTATGATTTCAGAAAGCAGTCTAAGTAAGGAAATATGACAAAACAGAATTGAAAGCGACTTATCTAGAAAACATGTAAAACCTCCTCAAATAGCAGGGGCCCTCTACTACCAATTTGGTGTAATTCTTAGCTCTTTGAAGATGTGATCAAAATAGCATCAAATAACTAAACTTCTTTATTGATAAACTCACAAATATACATCACATTCCATCTTAAGCTTTGTTACAAAACACTCTCTAATCCTTTCTCTTCTTCTCCTATTTTTCACCACCCTTGATAGGAAAAAGCTTCCCCTATTTATACAAAAATATGAGAATTTATCTCATTAATGAGAGTCCATGAATCTCTCCCTCTATCTCTAGAGTTACAATCAAAATAGGAAATGATAAGATACATGTCCTTTTAGAGTTTCAATACAAATAAGAAATGAGACACATATCTTCTTAGATTTTCAATACAAAAAGGAAATGAGACACATGCCTTCATGATCCCATGATCTTCTCCACTCAAATTCGAATTTGGTTTTGGGAGGCCACATAAAGGTCTTTTAGAAGCTTCCTTTTGACCTACACATGTCACAAAACTCATAAAAAAATATATAGATATATGAAACTATGTTAATTTTCTAGTTTCTAATCATAAATTCACTTTAAATACATAAAATAAATAACTTTGGAAGACAAGGATCCTAACCCATATATTTATGAAAATGGTTACTTGATGTAAAGTTTTAGGTCAGATGGCTATGAAATAAGAGCTGAATGGTTATGCCATAATGGAAATATGTATGAATATGGAAAACACTTTTGAGACTCAACATATACATCCAGAATTAGTATATATGCATTTTTTATGAAGAGAAATCACGTATACATGTCGGTATGATGAATCCAAGTCACATATACCTTTTTCTCTCTAAAATTATGATACTAGGGGGCATTACAATGGTATTAGCCCATAGTATTGAGTGTTTTGTTGTCTATTTGATTCCGTCCAAGAATACCATCAGCAATTGTGTGGTTTTGGCTCATGGTATTGGTAAAGGATAAATATATATAAGGAGAAGAATATCATAGTGCAAGGGGAGTGTATGTGTAAGGGTTGTTACTGAATACCTCTCTCTGAAGTATTACTGTGTCAAATGGAATTTGTTTATGGGCATATATGAAACTATGATGCACCCTTGGATACAATGATGTATCTAAATCTCTAGACCTAAAATGACTATCTATTTGATCTATTGAAGAGATGATTAGATATGTGACCTGGCACATGTTTGTTGAAGTGAAGTGAAGAAATCTGGGTAAGTCTATAGATCTGAAACATTCTGCAAAATTAATATTTATAGATCTATACACTAGTTCGTCTCAGTGAAAGCGCGTATATACGCGTCTTTGTCTTAGAAAAGGCATGTATGGAAGTCAGGGTTTTCTAAACCTTACTTGAGACATTTATGTTTATCGTTGTTGCATTTTTTATGTTTTTCAATGAAGTCTTCATGTAGATCTGGGTAGCTTGAATACTGTATATGCTGCTATGTTGAATATGTACAAATTTTATCAGTGAGTCAGTAGATATGTTTGGTGATGACTGACTGAATAAGGGTTCTGAATTATTGAAAATATATCTGACTGATAGCCTCAGATATGGTTCTCAAACTGATCATATTATGCAAATTCAGTATTCTTAGATCTATACGTAGTTTGGTGTGAAGGAAAGCGTGTATATATGTGGGATCAGTAAAGTGAACTAGCGTATGTATTTTAACATAATGAATGATGAGTGTTGAGATTGATTGTGCATACTGATTCTGAAATCTGGGTTTATTATTGTGTTCTGGTTACATTGATATCACTATTCTGATTGAAATTTGGGTTAAGTTCATTATTGATGATATTTATAATGAGTTGTGTTGAAGCTGTGGGATCTAGTGTGAAAATTGATGAAACATGGTCTGAAGTGGGTCTGAGGGTTAAATACTTCAATGTGGAAGTGGAAGCTTCCTACCAATAGAAGCTGGTGTTCTGATTAGGGGGTGATAGCTCCCTTCCAGTAGTGGCTGGTAAACGAGACCAGGGGGTTGGAGCTCCCTTCCAGTAGTGGCTGGAGAACAAGAGAAGGTTGCAGCCTTCTGTAGGTAGATGCCTATGAACTGATATGAGTCTGCATTAGTACAATTTTGTAAGCAATTTTCAATATAATAAATATTGAAAGCAGAGATGAAAACAATGGTGGTTTTCTCTAGAATTGGGTTTCCACCTTAAATCTTGGTGTTCATGTGTGATTATCTTGTGTGATTATTTATTATATTATTACTGCACATATTTACTACTAAACTGACCGATGCATAACCGATTAGCTGGGTTAAATAATGTTTCAGAAAGTTTATCTAAAAATAAATTTATCTCAGTGTTAGGGTTTTGTAATTTTCAAGAGATTGCAAGAACTAATCACATAGGCCAACATAAAACCAACTTTGGAAATTGGGATCTAGCCGTGCTGGTTCCAGAGAGAGCTCTCTATAAGATTTAACTCAGTTTAGATCATTTTTTAGGCTAGTTATGATTGTACTTGGGGTTTTGAGTTTTGTTTTGGGTTTTGAAAAATTGATTTTATTCGATTGGTTAATGTGTATTGGGAAATGGAATCAAAATATATCTGGATAGTTGCATCAAATTTTCATAGAGTAAACGCAGGCCAAGCTAGGAATATTTACTGGATATTTCTAAATTTATAAATGGATTATGATAGAAATATGAATAAATTCAGTAGAACTAAAGAGAAATTAATAATTCTTTAGTTTGGCTTTCAGTAGAAAACATTATGAATGTAAACGCAACTAGAATAAGGTACTCAAAAGTAAATCCTATTCATTACGCTTTATTCTTTACAATTAGAATTCAAATTATTACAATGAAATATGACAACGAAACATAAGAATAGAAGAAAAACATCAACAATATTTAAGCCACAAGAATCTTATGAATGGTCTGATTATTATTCATGCTCCAGTGATTTGAAAAACCTTACAGTACTCCAAAACATAGTAATGATTCTGATCTTAATAAATCGACCTTCGATACTTCCAAAACTGAAGTATTTATAAAAAAAATTACAACAATAATGTCTCTAATAAACATGGCATTTTTAGGATTAAACTTGAACTAAAAACTCTAACTTATTACAAAATTATATTCTCGATCAAATGCGCTATGCAGAGCAGGTGTTGATGTAGTGGGACAGTTAGGACGTGGACCACCTTTTATTGATATTCTGGCAGAATAAATGTTGTGCTACTGAATGAACTATTGTATGAACAGGGTGTTGAATGCCTTTTGCTACCCGACTCAACCTTTTTATCTTTTTGTTACCCGAAATCATTTTTCGGTGTTAAAACATTTTTTGTAAACAAAACAACATGAAAAAACAATTTACCAGACTTGAAAACTTTTATATTTCAATTTCTAAAGCTACATCGCATCCACGCACTTCACAATATTTAGATTTTAAGTTTATGTAATCAAAGATGCGATGCGAAATTGGAAGTGATGTGAAGGGATTGGTGGGACCAGACCGCAACGGAAATCACAACTTTTAAGTTTTAGTTATAAGTGAAAAGGGGGTAAACACTAAAAAATGCGAAGTGTGAAGCGAAGGAAGGAGGTAAGTGACATGGCAGGGGAAAATGGGACTGGACCGCATCACAAATCACAACTTTTAGGTTTTCGTTATAAGCACCGAGGGTTTAAAATCTAAATCTTACGAAGTGTGGGGAGAGGGAACCACCCGCATCGCTCATCGCATAATTTAGCATTTTTCAAATAAGGTAAACACTTAAAACCACGAAGTGCGATTTTCGCTCATTGGAGGATGATGTGTTAGAGAGAAATGGAGCCCACTGCAATCGGCAGAGTTTATAAATCGGTGAATGTTTTATGCGGTAAGGTAATGTTTAATGATGTTTCATATCATATGTGATATGTATTGAAAATGACTGTGAAGTGGGGGGCAGATCTGTCATGGTGGGGCCAACCGCCACATTGCAATTTAAAGAAAATAGATTGCAAGCATTTGAAAGGAAAGTTGAAAAAAATGCGATGTGATATTTCACAAATCGGAAATCAGAGATTTTAAGGTTTAGTTGTGATGTGAAGAGGTTATAATATGCAATCTACGATGGAGGGTGGGGAAGAAAGGGTGATGTGGAGGGATGGCCCTACTTTAATCGCAATCAGGGAATAAGAAGAGGGAATAAACAATGATATAGTGGCGAAAGGTAAAATAAAATGATATAGCGGAAAAAGGTAAGGTTTAATGATTTTTGAAGGAAAATGAAATGGAAGGGAAGTGTGGTGGGTAAAATGGGTCCCACTTCATCGTATATTTTCCTTCGAAAGGTTTTTAAGAGACGACAATCAGAGGCTTTTTTGGAGTTGGCCTATGGTAAAAGTGATTTTGAATGTGCGGGATTATAACGAAATGTATGGAAATATATGAAATGGGGAAGGAAATAAAAATAAAGGGAAATAAATGAAATGAAAGTATGGGGGGATATATGATATGGTTTAGAACATTAGGATATAAGTTAATAATCAGAATTTAAACCATACAAATAACTTTTCCATAGGCACATTTAGACTAGTAGCTAATTAAAAACCTTTAAAATAGAATGAAACTTTTCTTTTTCTTTCGTACTTCTCTAACATTTTACTTTGCCTTATTTATTTAGAGCATCTACCACCTAGAATTTTGTTTTTCCTTCTTTATTTAGGGCATCTAACACCTAACATTTTATTGACATGGATGCCTACAAAAATAATAATCTTCCTAACATGTTTAAATTTTTTATTCTTTTGCATCCATATCGTACCTTATCATTTTGAAAAATATTCAACTACTTGTGCTAAATTATCAAAAGAAATGATGTTACGACATCTCCCTTGGTTCAAATTAAAATATTGAACCAATGTTTATTTTCTATCTAGCTAATTAATTTGTCAAGTTTAAACAATTTGAAAAATTATTTTTTTCTACCTATTAACACTCAATTTAAACCTAATTCAATCATGCTTAAACGATATGATTGAATTTTATTGAACTATGGTGGCATTTTAAACAAGTTGCACACAATTTATTTTCAGAAGTAAGCTGAACTAAGAGTAGTGGCATTTGGATTTGCAACACTTTCAGAATTTATTGTTTTCCTTATTTTTTATGGGATTCACATCTTATATTTTTTATTTATAACATATACCCTCCTTTGAATTTTTATGTTATTTCTTTTTTTTTTTTTAATTATTTTTAGGTTGGAAATCATTTTATTATCCTTGCACAGTCTATCTTGCTTCCAGCTCATTCCTGTATTCCCTTTCTTCATTTGGTCACACTACCTCTACCTATCACTTCGTTCGGGTTTCAAGCTCTCTTCATTCGGCCACTTTTAAACCCACTATTGTTTGGTCACGGCATCAACCTGTCAGAACTAAATATGGTGGCTTGTAGGTTTACCAGCGCAACTGTACTTCACTACCGTGAAAGATTATATGCATTATAATACAGAATATATATGGTTCTATGATAGACTATGCAATAAGAGACATCGGGTGACTCTCCAAGTGCGATATGCTTGCTTGAATAAGTCATCGAATATAGTTTCTTTCAATACCAATATTATTATAATTTGACAGATAGAATAAACTCAATCACCTTGAGATCCTATGAAATATAGGAACCTAATAGTGGCTCCAATTGGGGATGGAAATTCCATGCATTGAAGTGTAAAGAACATGTGATCAGTAGCCTTATCCTTCTGCACAATTCAGTAATCTATAATCTGATTCCTTTTCTACTTCAAAAAGTATTATGATGGTCTGTTGACCATGGCTTAGGGCCTTCTCTGTTGGCTTCAACCTTAATCAACAAAACATCCAATCCAATCTATGTTTACTATGATATCTACAATGATGTAAAATAATCTTTATACTAAGATAAATAATGCTTCCACATCCTTCCATTTATAGGACCACCAGGTAACTCTATTCCATCTATATCTATGAGAAAAAATGCAATGTCACCTCTAAAAGCATTTATAATAAATGGTCGCATCCATAGATTATCAAAAATTTTATGCTTCCCTTTGTCTTCTCTCCTTGCATCCCTTCTTAAAACTTTGTCACCAATAGAAAAATCTGTTGCCTTAGTCCTTTTGTTAAATATTTTCTTGATATTTTCCTAGATGAGGTGGTTCTGTTATACACCTCTTATCTTGTTTGCTGCAGCGGAATTGTTTGATTGATCCTTCTCAGTGCATCATTTAGTTCCACTTGTAACTCTTCCATTATCTTCATCACTGGAAGGGCTAGAGAATATGGGAAAACAACATCCATTCCATAGACAAGCTAGTATGGTGACATACCAATGGACTTCTTAGTAGTAATCATGTTAGCCTAAAGTGCACTGACTAGTTTATTATCCCAAGAATTTTTATTCCGTTCTAATAACTTCTTAAAGATGTTTACCAAAATATTGTTGCATGGTTCAACCAATCCATTACCTTGTGGGTAATAGGATATTAAATTTCCTAAATAAATATGATATTTATAACATAATTCAATCATATTTTTGGATTTAAAAGTTGTTGCATTGTTATTGATGATTTTCCTTAGGCAGCCAAATCTGGATAGGGTATTGGTCTCAAGTAAGTTGGTAATAATAACATAAATGCCATTTCAGGAAGGTATGGATTCTATCAACTTAGTGAAGTAATCTGTGGCTATTAAAATCCACTTGTATTGGGAAGAGGAAGGAGGATGGATTTCACCTATGAAATCCAAATCCCATTATTGGAATGGGCTTTCAACAAAAATGGGTTTTAGTGGAAAACGTAGAATTTTTCTTTTACCTTCAAAAATTTGACACTTGTGGCAGGTTGTGATTTTCTTATGAAGATCAGAAAAAGGGTGGGCTAGTAAAAACTAGCCTTGAGAATTTTATTAGCATTAGTCCTCCAATACAGGTGGCCACCACAGTCTCCTTCATGAAAATAATGCATAATATTTTCTGGATCATTATTCAACAAAAATTTGAGTAATAGGCCACTATAATCTTTCCAATAAAGGACATTATCAATGACGCAAAATTTTACTTCTTTTAATTTCAGAAATCTAGCTTTAGTTTTTGTAAGATGAGGAGGAGAATTTAAATTAAATAATACATAAACCATGTCTGCATACCAGTGAGAATTTAAAAATTATGCATTTATTTGTGGATTCGATTTCTGCTCTTCATCATCCAAAGTTTCCACCAAATTTATGTCTAGAGCTTGAAAATTGGACTCAGCCATAAGCTGGGAAAGTCCTTGCCCTTTAATTAGTTTGGTAGGTTTTATTTCCAGATCATATTCTAAAATAAATGCAATCCATCTTCCTCTTTTGCCATCTGGTCCATTATGTGATAAAATATACTTAACCACAGAGTTAGATACATAAGAAATTACATGTGAATGTAGAATATAAACTCTAAAATATTTAATTGCTCTGACTAGTGCAAAGGACTATTTTTCCATGATGTTGTACTTGAGAGAAGCATGTCTTAAATATTTGTTGAATGTTAGGGTCCTATAATAATAGGATTCATAATTTTGAACTGACTATGATTAGTCTTGTAATATGTACATACTTTTTTTTTAAATAGAGAGAGGATGGCCAAAACCCTTAGGGTTTTGCAGGTGAGCCCGGCTGCAAGACATGGCGACCGGGTGGAGGCTTAATGTGACAGGCGTACTCACATTTTCAGAACCCTACATAGACCTGGTTTTCCCTGCTTGGGCCAAGGGAAGGTCATCACGGGGCCAGAAGGTTGTTTGGGCTTTTAAATGGTGGCAGGATGAGGGATAGGGTTTTCCACTTTGTCTCTCTCTCGCAATGGATTTTGGTATTTTCTGCGCAGTCACGATTTTCTAGCTGTTGTGGTGTCGGTTCTAGGTATTTTTTAAGCTACAACGATGGGGTATGAGAAGCATTACGTGGAAATAGATCTGGCTCCGAAAGACTTTCTTATGGTTTGGGGTCATTAAGTCTCTTCTCAGAACCTTAACCGCTTTTTCCCAAAGCCGGTTGTGAAAGCTTCCCTCCTTAGCAAGGAAGAAGAAACTGGTTTTCCCTCCTACAAGGGGTCTCTGAGTGAAGGTTTGTGCCAAAACTAGTGGGGAGGGGCTGGGAAGGTTGTGTATGCTACTGGATCAGGCTGTGGTTGTCTCCCTAGAGGAGGAGAAGGAGGCATTTCTCTACTTCATGATAGCAGAGCCAAAAACCCTTTGGTGGGGCCAGGTATTTCATTACTTCTTGTTCTTACTGGTGGTTTAGAAGACGTCGTAGCTAGCTTTGGTTTATATGGTCTGAAAGGGATTAAAGGTTCTGGTGAGGCAAGTTTTAGAAGTCTAGATGCCTGCGGGGCTATTGCTAGGTGGGAGGGTTTTCAAAAAGGTTTTCAAAAAGGGAATATAGTTGCTAATAAAAGTTTTCCTTCAAACCTTGATCTCCCTGCTGATAATCCACCAGTGGTGAGTTTGATTCTACGTCAAGGGGTACTTTGAAAGATCAGACCCAGGGTCTTTCATTTGGGTCTGGGATCAAGAGGCCTCAGAGAAATGTGTTGCCTGCTTGTGGAGAGGGTCGGCCAGTGGAGGTTGATTTAGGTTTTGGTCTGGATCCGGTATCTGTGTTGCTCGGAAGAGAAGCATTGGGGAGGGAATAGGAAAACAGGGCTTGAAAAGAGTATGAAGCAACGTGACAGGAGTCGCCTGAGGTTGGTGAAGCATATGCCTCGTCAAATCAGGAGTTGGAAGGGGGAAAGGGTAGAAGGAGGTGGTGGGGGGGAAAAGAAAGAAGCAGAAACCCATCAAGAAGAAAGAGGCTTGCCCTAGTTGCGTCCTAGCAGTGGATATTGGTGTAGACGAAGTAATGGAAGCTTTCGATACTATTCTGGTTGGCCGAGTTCGTGGAAGAAAATAATCAGCTGCCTATATCTTTGATTGGGTTTAGTCTGAATGGGGAAATGCCCTGGGGAAACCTGTGAAGATTAAAGTATTGGACCGAGGATGGTTTAGTTTGATGTTTCGAGAACAAGGATCATGTGGACTGGGTTATCCAAAGGAACTGGTGCTTCGGTAAGAGACCTACAATCTTCCAAATATGGACCGCCCTTTTTGATGCCCAAACTGAGAAGACGGTGGAATCTCCTGCCTGGGTTAAATTGTCAGGGCTCCCTATGTAGTTCTAGACTGAATCTGTTTTTATCTCTATTGGGAATACCCTGGGGAAATTCTTGGAAGTCGATAAGTCTTTTCTTCAAACAGATGACCTTAGTGTGGAAAGGATATTGGTCAGTCTAAACCCCATGGAAGGGCTGGCGGATGCGATGAATCTAAAATACAGGGACCTTGAATTTCTCCAAACACTGGATTATGAAAATTTTCTGTTTCGCTGTCACAGATGCCACAAATATGGCCATTTGGCCAAGGAATGTCCAATGGGGTATCGGCGCCGAAGAAGTCAGTATAAGGTTTCAAGGAAACCACTTGTCTCTCTGTTTTCAGTTTTAGCGAAGGAGGCTAAACAGACACCGTTGAAAGAAGTTTCTGAGGCAGCCTAGGAATATGTGATGCCACTTGATCAAGCTCAAGTGGCCGTCTCATCTCCTCTCTCTGAGAATATACCTGCTCTGTCATCCTCTCTAGTTCCCTCAACCGTAGAGACAGTAGGGGCTCCACAGGTGCGTATGCTTTTCTCTTCTCCCCTGTCTCTTAGTTTTTCAGCTTCAGTTTCTGCTTTGGCTTCTTCTGAGCCTGGTCTTTCCAGGCAGTTTCAAATGGAGTTTTTAAACTTGAACTTGAATAAATTCTCTATCGATAGCTTGGTCTTTTCTGTTCATTCTGTCCCTGTTTCCTCTCCCCCTGAACCTGTTAATCCTTTGGTCCCCAGCCCTCCTAAGGTGCTCCCTCTTCCCCCTGAGGCTCCTCCCTATAACCTAAGACCACTGGCTAACCGTTCAGAGAAATGAAGTGTTTTTGGGGGTTTAGAGTCAGATCCTATTCCTATCGGACCCGGGAAGCTAAGGGGTAGGAAATCTGAGCTCTCAAAGGCTCAGCTTAAGGCGAAGATAGATGTAGCTGATGACAAGTAGAGGCTTTTGTATGGGGTGCTTAGAGCAACAAATCCACACTCTGATGCCCTGAAATGATCCTCCTTTCCTACAACTATAGGGGGTTAGCTAGTCAGCCCAAAAAAATACCCTTGAGGGAATTGGTAAGAGTTTACAAACCAAATATTTTAATGCTTCAAGAGACCCTTGGTAAAGGAGAGGACGTGATAGGTCTTCTGTCAAATATGTTTCCTAGTTGGCTCTTCATGCTCTAGATGCCAATGGTCGTTCTGGGGGTGTGGTCACAGGGTATAAATCTGGTAATCTTAGAGAAATCTCGTCTTGGGGCTTTGAAAATTCATTGGCGGTGGAACTATATTCAAAGGAGTTGTGTATCCCTGTTCTTCTCCTAAATGTGTATGGGCCCTATCAGGAGAGGGAGTTCTTTTGGACCCCTTTCTTTAAAAAATATTGTCTTTCTCATCCCAATCTCATCATAGGAGGGGTTCTTAACATCTCCTTGGGGGTCTCGAAATCTTGGGGAGCCTCTGCCCATGCTGATCCTTTGACCAAATTCTTTCTCTCCAGAATTTCCTCATCACTTGGTTGATGCCTCTTCACTTAAGCCCCGGCCCACCTGGAGAAATAAAAGGGTGGGGGAGGATTGGGTGGGGAAGAAATTGGATCGTTTCCTCCTAAGCGAAGACTTGGTAAATAAGTTGTCTATTTTCAGGCACTGGGTGGGGGAGGGGGGTTTGTCTGATCATCTCCCTGTCCTGTTGGAGGCAAAAGGTGCCCTCAAAAAATCCGGGTCTTGTTTTAAGTTTAAATCTTCTTGGTTAAATGATGATTTCTTCATTTCCTTATTTCATGCTACGTGGAGAAGGGATGGGCCTGAAAATGAAGATAAGAACCATGAATAAATTACAGCTATAGAAAAAGCCAAACTTGACACTGCTTTGACTGAAATAGAAAGATTGAAGAATGAAAACAAAGACCTTAAGACAGTGGTGCAAATATGTGATGAGAGAGAATATGAAGAAAAGAAAGAAATTTTTGGCCTGAAGACACACCTTGAAGAAGCAAGGAAAATAGAAGACACTCTACTACAAAAAATGAGAGAGAAAAATATGGAATGTGTAAAATTGGAAGAAGAAGTAGTGAGCCTGAGAAAGAAATTAGAAAAGGCCCAAAGAGATTTATTAATGAATACTCCTCAAATGAGAAGCTTTGGACAGTTGGACCAGATTCTAAAGGCTCAGAGGTAACCTCTCATAACAGCTGGGATAGGATATGAAGGTGAAACCAGTAAGTCCAAGTTTGAAGATAACAAGGATGTCATTTTTGTAAAAGCTGTAAAGGATAGTGAAGCAGCTTAGCAAATTCCTACAGAAGCAGAAACTAGCAAGAACAGGATGTGTGAAGAAACAAACAAAAATAAGCAGCAACATGAAAGTACAGATAACAAAAGGATGAAACAGTCAGCTGACAAAGGCTCATACACTTGATTATGAAGTGAATAAATTTGGAAGATGTCAAAGGAGGTTCTTCCTTCCTATGAAAAATATCACATGTTTTTCCTGTCATAAACCAGGACATACTATAGCACATTATAAAACAAGGCATATCAACTTGAACAAACAAAAGTTGTAGCAAAAGAGAAGAACCCCTCAAGCAAGAAAATGGAAAATACAATCTTTCACCAGGTACACAAATCATTTCCATGGCTACTGTTATGCATGTAATAATTGTGGACATAAATCTGTTGAATGTAAATTGTATTAAAAAAGGGGAACAAACTATTATACATCAGCTCAAATGTACCTTGGTCAAATAAGATGTTATGTATGCCTCAAGCATGGTCACAAAGAAATAAACTGTAATCTACCATATACATTAAATAACTCTAAACAGATGATGGAATCAAAACAAATCAATCAAAACTATGAATCAAAAATAAGTGCAGTCATTATGAAGAAACACAATAAAGTATGGAAGGACAAGAGAAAGGGGGAGCCTATTATCTCAATCACATAATGAATCCATCATACTCTTAGGGGGAGCTGCTCTAGGAAGAAAAGAAAAAATTCATCCAGTAATAAATATGAGGCAACATCCCAGGGGGAGAGAAGTTCATAAATAGTCCCCATGAAAGTAGTTTAATAAGATCTCCTTGGAATGAAATCAGTTATAAGATCATGAAGGGAAAAGAAAATTCCTCTAACAGATAACTACAGAGGAGGAAAATTATTAGAAGCATTCAATCTCTGAAAGATTTTTGGAAGAAGAGAAGGCAACAAGAAGTCATGGTAATAGAAAGAAGACATCAACACCTTAAATGATGATCACATTGTGCATCATACTGCTAGAATTAACAATGAATCACATTAAGAAGAATGAGTAAGAAAAGTGTCTGTTATAATTAATATCATTACATCACTCATCTATGAAAAGTCCGCTTGGAGGAGTACAGTTAAGTAAGTGATAAATATCTGAGTGATCTACCCATGAAGAGTCCTAGGAAATAAATTGAATATGTCTTCCCTAAGATCATTATGTTAGAACAATTGAATTGTATCGAAAGCAGCAATGAATCTAGAGCAGTTCTAGAAAGGAAAATGCTATGAATTTCCTCTGAACAGAAGGACAGAAAGAGAAAAATATTAATGAGGCTAAGATCAGATTCAGTATATTGATGATTTTTTTTGAAATCAGTGAATACCTCAACAACAGAAATTATGAAGGTTGTCTTATCTATGGGTTCATGTGTGAGCTGAAGTGAAAGTGGTATCAATGTGGGTATTTGGTACAAGTAGCATGCCTATCAATAGAATACCAGGTATTATCAGTGGAGCAGAAACATGGTACATGTCCTCAGGATCAAATGATTATGGCAAAAGTACATCAAGGTAGTATTCCCAGTGTTATCTGGATTGTGCATTCAGCATGAAAATTTTAGTAGCAGAGCTAAAGGATTAGTATTTTGTTTACACTTCATTATATTGAACTTTTAAGCAGTATATTTCTCTATATATAATTGTATGCCTTCCTGAATTCAGTACATATATAACTTCAAAGCCTCTTCCTTAAGATAGTCATAAAATTGTGTGAAGACTGTTTGCAGAGTTTTCAATTAAACATCTTGAATATGCTTCTGTAGAAGATCATCCTGATAGAACAGTAAAAGTATCTGAAGCATAAAGGACTAGTTGTGATTACCATTTCAAGCTCAAATTTTTTTTATTAATTCATCCAAATGTTACTTCAGCATAAAGGATTTTGTTGGTAATTCACCTTTAAAAGAGAGATTGATCATAGACATACGTAACTCCTTATCTCATAGAGGAAAGTGCATGATTGATAAGTGATACTAACTAATACACTGAATGTATCTAGTCTCAAGGGTTTGTTTTGAAAGTACATTATGAAAGCAGTAAAGGCATTTGATCTCTTAGATCAAATTCTAGTTGATTCATTGATCACATTAGTAACAAGGACCTGCAGCTATTAAGTGTAATATCATTATCAGCATCCTAGCTCATATCATCACCATCAGGAAAGAAAAGTGAACCACAGCTATAAAAGACATATTGGCATCATCACAATTGAACCGATGTTGTACTGCAGATGAGTATTGCTAAAGAAGATAGACTCCATCTACAACCTTCCTCAATAGATATGCATCGTAGATGAAGATTATAATATTGACTGAAGTATAGCTGAAGCAAGCTTGATATGTCACATGGAGCATTCAAAATCTTTAAGGTTTGATCCAATGATGCATTTACGATTAGATAAGGATGATACAATATGTTCTATGAAGTGTCATTATCCTCACTTTTAGCCTTATACTAGTGAAAGGAGACTGTGCTTTGGATTGTATCAATTTACAGTGTATATTCAAGTCCAATAATCCTCAAAGTGTTCTCCCAACAAGTCTTGTACACCAGTCTGGAGCAGCATGTTACAACGTCAGAAGAAGATGGCCTAAACACAACTCAGAGAGAGGAAATTTAGAAAGCACACTAAGAAATGTGAAACCCTTTTCCGTTGATGTCAAAGGGGGAGGAAAAGCAAGCAAAAGGAGAGCACTAAGGTATTGCCATCAATGCCAAAGGGGGAGACAGTTGGAAATGTTGTCATTGATGGCAAAGGAGATGGAAAAGGGAGAAGCAAAGTGGCAGAGAGGTGGCAGAGGTAGCAAAGAGGTAGCAGAGGCAAGCAGCTGTGAACTGAAGCAGAGAGCTATTCAAGGTGAAGAGTAGTGAAGAAGAAGTTTAAATGGGTCTATAACGATGTAGTGTGCAATTATGTGGTGTGGTGTGAGTCGATCAAGTTTTAAAAAACAGTTTTTAATAAATAAACTATGTGGCAAGGGTTTTGTGGTGTGCTGCAAATAATTGAAGAAAATCCATATCCTATTCAGAGGAAAAGTTAGAGAAGGGCTATTGATTGTGAGAATATGGGAAAAACCCTGTGTTAAAGACTTAATATGTGAAACGTATGATTGAGGACTGTTCTGAATCTCTGTGTGAATTTTATATGTATTCTTGATCTGATACTAGAGGAGGAATGATTGAGTTCTGTGGGCAAGTTGTGAACTCTGCGCTATTGGTTAAATTAGTGGTTCTGTGTCGAAATAATTGGTTAAATGAGTCTTTTAGGAATTCATTTGGTATAATTGTGAGGCCTGGTAAGGAAATCTTGAAGAGTATCAATTTGGGAAAATATGTATCCATTTTATAGGGAGCCATCATACAAAACTTTTTGGTTATTGGATGCGTTAATTGGTGTGGAGTCTACTGTTTGTTCTCTGGAGGAAAGTGCTTCTGAAGAGCTTCATCCTGTTAATTGAAGCCCAATATTTGGTTATTTAGAATCTTATAATTCCGCTCACAAGTCCATAAGAATCGAGCCTGTTCCTTTACTGCAATAATTAGTGTCGATTCATTTTATTGAGTTATGACAGCAAGCACCAGTCAAATATATGTTCTGGTGGTGAATTTCTCACACGAAGAATTTTGTAGAATCCATGCATTTTATCCTTGTGAACGGAAATATGAGTCAAGGCATCAGAGCGTTGTCAAATAGTAAGGTACCGTGGAGAAGTTAAACTCTGTGTTACCCAGAACAAGCAAGAAGTTGGAGTTTAGAATGAAGTTAAGAAACAAAGCGAAACCATAAAGGAGAGGCAGAACTGTGAGGAAAAATGAAAGCGATATTTATAACTAGCTTGTGGGTTTCACGCAATTCATAAGCGGTAAGCTGATTTAGAAATAAAAACGTGATTCCACAGACTGGATGACGTGTGTCCAAAGGCAGTTTATAAAAACCACTTACATCGCGTGATTTATGAGAATTAACAGTCATGCACCTAAATTGCATGATAACGCGTGATGATCATTGGATTGTCCAAGACAATGCGACACTCCATCAGTTGTCGAATGTGTGTGGTGTGTTAATTGGTGGGCCCGAATAAATATCTATATGGGTGCAAGCATTTTAATGTCATGAAGACATACGTTGTGTTGCGTGGGCCCAAGTAGTGGTTTAATGTTGGTGGTTGGGTTTATTTGAAGTCTGGGTTATATATATATGGTGGAAATTCATATCTGGTGGCTTTTTAATTAATTAGCGCTTGGGTTTTAATTCTAAGTCCAAGGTTCATTGATGTTTCTTTAACGTTGAGTTGTGGAGTATATATATACATATATGTTGATATATATATATAAGTGGTGATGCCTGGGTTGTGATGGTCAAGTCGTGACTAATTCCCACGAGAGGAGGCGGATATGTATGCAATTACACGTAGTGGGACCAAAGTTCATACTTTGGTAATAAAAATAATGAATTGAACTACGAGAGGAACCTTGGATGAGGCGGAGACTATATAGTAGTGCTAGAAAAGAATATGAAGGGTTTTATGGTAAGACTGTTCAAAGGGCGCATTTCATTTGGAAATGAATTAAAGGTGTGAACTTTGGAACAAGTGGGTTCTAACATATGATTTCATAATCATATATAAAAGGAAGAGAATTCTCCATACAGAGAAAGGCCCGATATATATATGTATGGTTGCGGAATTAAACGATATATATGTTTGATTAGAGCTATGGGCCCGGATGTGAAATACTATCATATGGTGGGCTGTTAAAGTGTTAACCCACACGAAGACTGATATCCGATATAATATATGTTACCGGACCATAGAGTCATAATGTGGATTTATATAAAGTTATATATGCGTAATGGAGATACTTTGGGTTTAAAACAAACGAAATATTATAAGGTGGGACCCTCACGAATCATATCGGAGTTAAAGCGGAACATCGGAACATACCATCGAAGGATGCAATTGCGATTAATCGCATCGGAACATTTGCAAAGGAACCAATCGCATCGGAGTTAAAGCAGAACATCGGAACATACCATCAAAAGTTGCGATTGCGATTAATCGCATCGGAACCATCGCTAGAGAAATTTGAATCTGGGTTGATTGTTTGGGTTTATAACCATTGGTTAATTCATCGCATCGGCAAATAGATAAGTTAGATATTGTGAGCCCGAATACATTAAGTCTTGTTCCAAAGTTTTGATTGATTGATCCAAATATTTGTGAGTTGGATGCTAGCATATGGTTCTTAGCCATAAAGTTGTAAACCCCAGGTTTGAAGCAAAAATTAAAGCTTCCGCATAATGTTAGGGTCTGCCAGATTGAAATTTATCTGGGTAAAACTGGAAACGCATTATTTTCAGAAGCATAGAAATTAAAAGGTTTTGAGTTGCCTAGATTGAAATAAAATTGGGCATGAATTAGAAAGCGGATTTCATATTTGAATTAATAAAACTGTAGAGAACATAAATGAAAGTATTGGCTGAAGTGCAATTATTCCAAAGACAGATACACAATTACAGTGAACAGATGAATATGCATAGGAATGAAATTGTGGTTTGACAGGTGTAGAGGCATAGAAAGTTGGAGAATATGCAAAAATGAAAAAGACAATGAACGAAGTATGTAGAACAGTTACATGATAGCTACAGATACACAATTGTAGTGAATAGTAGAGGTAGGCAGAACAGTTACCTGCCAGCAGTAGAAAAGACAAAACCAGCAAGCCAAGTGTTGGAAAGAAGATTGAGTGAAATTGATATATGTAACTGGAAAAATGAATGTAAATGGTTTTAATTGTTTTATATTGTTTGTGATGCATTGGCAAGTCTCCGGTAGGAAAACAAAACTCCACTGAAAAATTGAAATGTATACAAATTGCTATATTTTTCTTAATGAGTTGGACAAAGAAATGAGAAGGCAGAAGGCAAAGAGTCAGGGCTATTCACTTTGAATTCCCTATGGAATACAAACATTCATGAGGAAAACTCTATAAATGATATCACTTTGATATGCATAAGGTGTTAGAGAGTGAGGTAAGAGAATGCATAAATGAATTAGTAAGGCGGAGGAGAAGGAGGAGCTGATAG